>PVJA010006295.1:18700-74032 GCA_004027025.1 Myocastor coypus
AAGAAGAAGAAGAAGAAGAAGAAGCCTCCATCAGTCCTCTGGCAGGAAGCACGTTCAGAGAATTTATTCCCAATGCTGTCACTAACCAGCTCTAGCTCAGGCCCTGGACCAGGAACACTGCACCACACAATCAGCAAAAGCAATCCTCGCCAGTACGCAGTATGCAGCACGCAGTACGCAGGTAGAGGGTGATTCAACCTAGCTGCAGCTGTCAGAGCTCCCTGGCCTCCTTCCTCACACTCCCACCTAGGACAAACACCCATGAATGACCCTGAGCCCCCAAAGGAGAAGACAACGATGCGCAAGGTCTCAAGCCTGGCTCCCTATCAGGATCCAGACCAACAACCATCCCAGAGAATCTGTCTCTTTCATTTGCTCTTGGCCTCTCTCCCAGAGACTAAAGTGTCAGGTGGAATAAACAGCTGTTGTGTGGGGCAGGTGGGCCTCACATCCAGCACCTGAGCTTTGGCCTTACCAGCACAGATGGTTGCGTCATGTCACTGGTGGTCACTCAGTGGACAGCCACAATCCGGAGGAAGGCTTTCACTCTGTGAGGCCTGCCCATGCTGGGCAGTGTGTGCTTGTGAAGTGTGGGTAACGCAGAGAAGCCAGCTATTATCGCCATACTCCTGGAACCTGCAGTCCACCACAGCTAACTTCAGATAATGTAATACTGTGCAAGAAGGAAGAGGTCTCCTGCTCCTTCAGGACCTGGACATCAGGGGCTCATCCTGAGGTAAGAAGGCTGGCTGTAGCTGAGGTTGAGCTAGAGCCTGAATCTCCATAAAAGAGATCTGTGGGTAAGGAAGAGGTAACTCTTCAGCAGTATGGAGTAGCCTGGGCCGTTCTGCCACAGCGCTGCCACCTCTACACACACACACACGCACACGCACACGCACACGCACACACACACACACACACACACACACATACCAAGGCTTTTGGGCCTCCAGAGAATGTCAGGCCTCAGCCCAGACCCTAGAACAATCCTGATGCTTCTTGAGCCAAAGGGAAGGCACCCTGGGCCACATAGTCCAGAGCTGAGGTGCAGCTGCCAGCCCACCCGATGTGTCTCCAAGGCCAGGGCTCTGCTCTGTCCTCTTTAGTAGTCCTGCAGAAGGAAGACTGCCACCAGAGTCCCCTGATAACCCTGTCCCTCCTGTCCCCTTCCAGAATACCAGCCTCTCCCAGATCTGGCAGAGGGCTATGGCCTGGCAGTGCCAGCCCTCCTTCCTGTGGCCTGGCACGTCTGCACGTCACCCTCCACCCTTGCCAAGCTGCTGACAGCCATGGGCCCAACACCCCCCCCCCAGCCCAGACATTCCCTAGCGAGCAGGAGGGTGGAAAAGCATGTTCTCACCCAGGCAGGGGCAGAGCCTGCCCAACTGTCTCTGCTGCCTCCCGCCCACCTCAGCCCCGAGCTGGTTATCTGAGTCAGATTCTTGCCTGCTGATCAAGCTGTCTGTTTCAACACTGCAGGGACCACATCCTTGGTTGGGTGAGATTTTACAGACTCCTGTGGGTGCCATAACAGATGTCCCCTCTCAGAAGACCAACGGGCGTGTCAGCAACGACAAATCAGAACAGAAGAACTCATCCGAGGCCAGGCAGGGGCACAATCATTATCGCTGTTTATGGATAAGAAAATCAGAGCCACGATTAAGTAGCCTGGGGCCCTACAGCTGCTGGATTCTGAAGTCTGTGCCACACTGTATTTATTTACATATTCATTCAGGAGCTAAGGACCAAACTCAGGGCCTGGGCTAATCAAGTTCTGGGCTACGCTGAGTAACACTCCCAGCCCTGGGATTATTGTTTAGATTCTTACATTTACCCAAAATGCTATCTATACAATGTATATATTTAAAGTAGATTTTATATAATGATATGTAAAATACATTTATAACTAAAATACTAACATGTGAAATACTTTCTATCATTTGTATAAAATAAACGAAGCATTATCCCCTGGCCCATGCAGGTCTCTATGTGCTACAAATCACAGTGGCGCAGAAAAGCCAGGAGCTCTGAAGTGCCCACCGCTTACGAGGTTCAGTCGCAGTTCCATCCCCGTGTGACTCTGGGTAAATAAACTCATTGATCTTCCCTTCAGTTTCCTTGTCTGAGTATGCCAGTAACCCACCCATTCTGTGGGATCAATGGGCACGCAGCCCAGAAATGCCAGTGTGTGCCACCTGGTATGCTCCAGGCCCGGGGACCAGCGGTGTCTATTCTTAGCTCCATTCTTTGCCCGCTAGCCACAGCAAATTAGTCATAGTTACCCAGACGTGCGACATACTTTTCATCTCTCCACACTAGTGTTCCCACTGCTCCCTGTGCCAGACATGTCCTCCTCGTGTGCTCGACCTAGGAGCACGCGCTCCATCCTCACCATCTGGGCCCAGCTCTACTCTACGGGGGGCCAGCACTCGCTTGCACATCTGGCCCACAGCATGTTGTGGACTCTGTCCAGACATGGTGCTTATACCACATAGACTCCCACTCTCAAGAGAAGACGACCTCCTTCCGGCCTACGTGCCTCTCCACCCCACTTGTCCCTCCCTCAGCACCAGCACTTCATGACACCTTTTCAGAGAACTTTTTGAGATCTCACTCAGATAAGAGCAGCTCATCGTTTCTAAACTGAAAGTCAAGGCACAGAACTATTAGGGCAGGATCATCCAGGGTCCCTCCTTCTAGAAAAAGAACAGCGGTGAGTGTCATCTCTCATGTAGCTCTAAATTCACAAATGGATAAGAGTGCAGAGAACAGAAGAACGTACAAAATTAGAGTAGATGCCTACTGCTTCACAGGATGGCTATTTCTTCAAACAATCACTTTCACGCCCCAATTAGAGTGTGAGAGGGGGAAGTTGGGGCTTACACCTCCTCCCCCTCCCCCCAGCTCTGCTTCTAGTACATGTCTTTTATTGCTTCTAGTACATGCCTTTTATTTCTGCTTAGTTTTGCTTCTCTCTTGGAATGGAGTAAGAGCATCCCGGACCACCTAGCCCCCACCTTCCTGCAGGTATTTGTTGGGCAGCTTCTCCCAGGGCTTCCATGAATGAATGTCCACCTCTTGTACCTGCAGAGTCACTAACAGACAGGGGAGTGCTTTGGCCTGCTTCTCTCTCTCTCTCTCTCTCTCTCTCTCTCAGCTCCAGCACCATTTCTACAGTGTGTCTTTCTTCTACTGCAGGTCAAATCTGGAGTCAACCTGACTTTTCCACAGTAGCAGATTAACTACTCTTAATATCCAGTCTTTCCTTCCAGTGGTGGAAAGCCTTCGCCAACCTGAGCTTTAACAGGTCACGTGGCTCTCAGCTGGAGACTTTTCTCAGCTCCTCCACAGCCAGCTGTGCTCATGCCTCCACGTGCTGGTCGGCGCAGCATGAGCAGAAGCTGCCCATAACTCCACAGATCCGCAGGGCGGCTGTAGGAGGATCGCCCTTGGATGGTGCTTACATCTCTGACCTCTTTGTCTTTTTCTCATGACATACACTGTGACTTCCCTCACACCTGCCTGCTCCCTCTCAGCTGCTTAAGCTGCCCATGGATTTTCACTTTCTTCCTCTATTAATTTTCTCTGTGAATGTCATGACCTGTGTCTTCGGTCCTTGTCCTTAGTTCTGTAGGTTGCGTATTTCATTCCGCAATTTTCATCACCTTGTATCTAAACTCTCAATTTATTGCTTTTCAATAAATCCTATTTTCAGTGAGTGAACCAATACCCCACACTGCATTTCTGTCCAAGAGCAAACTCCAAAGCGGAAGTTATCTTGTAGGGTTAGCGAAAAAGGCACAGGGTCGGCCTCCCAGCTGTCCATATCCCACTCATCCTTTAAAGGACATCGAGGCCCACTTGTCCCTACCCATGTAGCCTGTCGTGGTTGTCACCACCCCATCCCCAAAGGGCTTCTCTAAACCATCGGTTTCAGGAGTACCATTTCAACCCCAAAGGGACCTGAGGTGTTTCTGAGAAGACTTAAATCCTCTCCTTTGCCACACACCACTAGGCACTCACAAGTTTTCTTCTAAGATTTCTGATCCATGGATTAAATAAAAAGGAAGGCAAAGCCCAGCACTATGGCTCAGGAGTAGTCGTGCACATCAGATGCACTGATCCCAGTTTAGTAGGAAAAGCCAGACAGCAACTCAGACCAGGACAAAGGAAGAGAATTCAGCAGGGGCAGCCAGAACCTCATAGCTGTCCCCAGTCTCTGGCCCTATGAAGGCTCTAGGATAGGTATGGGCTTCTTGCTGTAGGCCCAAGCCCCTTCTCCTGAGCTTACTCAGTGGCCTCCCTTTGATGAGTCAACAAACCTCCCTCAGCCTCTGTTTTCTTAGCGACGAAATTCATATAATTGTTTATGCTGCGTAAGGAGGTTATGAAAACCATATTAGATAACAATTGCTCCAACTTCCTCTCGCCTTCCTGTCTCACGTGCTCTACTCCGAGAGCACCCTGCTGGCATGTTCCTGACACAAGCAGCGAGCCATCTCCTCCCTGCTTGAACCTGCTCCTGCCGCCTTTCCTCCCCAAAATGCCTTTCCCAGACGCTAACAGCTGCTGCCTTCCAAGACCAAGCTTAAGCACTGCTCCTCCCGGGAAGTCTTTCCCAACTCACTCATGCATACTGCAGTCGTCACAGGTATCATACGAGGCTGTAACTAATATGTACATGCCCACCATCAACAGAGCTCTGAAAGGAGCACAACTGTGGGGATTTGTTGGGATTTACCTTCTAAGTCTGAACGCCGAGCACGCGCTGCACCAGGCATTCGGAATTTGTCAATGATGAACAAAGATCTTTTTGTCAGTGTCAGCCATCTATAGGAGTCATGGCCATTGCTTGACCACTGTGCTCTCTGTGAAAGCCTGAGAGAATGTTTTCTTTCTAGGTGACTCTCCTTAGGCACACTATACATCATCAATCCCTTTCCTCTGTAGGCTGATGATCTCCTTGATCAGAAAATTTGGGACACCACTGAGTCATAGGATGTTACAGTACAGGTTCTCTTAGGTCCTAAGTCCTCACTGACCTGGAGAGGCTAGGGCCAAAATATTGACTATCCTTGTAGCCCTTCTTTTTCTCTAATTTTTTGGTCTATAAACTTAAGTTGTTAACCATCCAGAAGAGAAGCTTAATGGTATTATTACCCTACAACAGAGGCAGTTGAGCTTAATATCACTACTTTTCTGAATATCAAATGCATCAGACATAATGTGGAACAGGTATTTTCCAACAATCGTTGATATCCTAGACTTTAAATTCTTATAGAATATGAAAAAAAAAAAAAAAAACAATTACAAAAAAGGCCTCTGAGAAGAAATGAGGAAGGTGACAGGGCAATCTGCCTGCCACTAACTGTCATGACCACGTGAGCACCCAGCACATGAGCACCCATACCTACACACTGTGTTCTTTACCTCGTGTTATGGTTTATGTCTAGTTGTTCCCCCCAAAGCCTCATGCAATCATAAGGCGGGGACTTCCATAGATTGAGACTCAACTCAGGAGTCACTGGGATTATGTGTTTTGATACTGATGAGATTATGGGTCTGAGTACTTCTGGGAATTATAGGTGTAGCCTGAGGTGGATAGGCTAAGGCAGAGAGCCTGATGTAATTTAAAGGAGACAGAGAGATAGATTCAAGCTGTTGCTTTGCTATCCTGGTTGGTCGGTTGCCTCTGTCGCGATTGTTGTTGTTCCACCGCCATGAATTGGATGCTCTCTGCCCTGTTCCATTCAGCCTTGGGCCAGCCGAATATGAACTGAAACCTCCAGTAACTGAGCTAAATAAACCTTGCCTTCCTTCATTTTGAATGTCAGGTATTTGTCCCAGCAACGAGTAAAAAGTAACCAAGACACTTCAGTACCCCAATACCTGGGAAATAACAGGCATTTGATAAGCTTTGGATGAACAGATTAACATACACAAAAGAAGAATATGTTTAAAGGCCTAGAAGCACTGCTGTAGGATAAGCCCTCCCACAGTGCTGACGCTGAGTACCATTTACTAGTTTTAAAAGGCATTTAGAGCCGGGAGTGGTAGCACACGCCTGTAATTCCAGCACTCAGGAGGCTGAGGCAGGAAGATTGCTGTGAGTTCGAGACCAGCCTGGGCTACCAAAGTGAGCTCAAGGCCAGCCTGAACTGCATAGCAAGGCTCTTTCTCAAAAAAAAAAAAAGAAAGGGCATTTAGGGTGGCCTAACCATGATGCCTTGCAATCTGCAACCATGTTCACTCACAGGCTCTAGTCCCAATTTTAAATGAAAATGAACACAAGTGACTGCCACAGGATTACGGGGTGGGGGGGGGGGGGGTAACCCAGTCTTGGCACAAGTAACTCCCAGCAAAAAGGGAAATTAAAAAAAAAAAGTGTATGCCAGATCTAAAAGTCACACCAGTCACACAAATGTCCCATAAATTATGTGAGATGTTCTTAAAAGAATGATGGCATCTCCCATGAGGGCCTCTAAAGGAAAATGTTTTGACTAAAGTCCCCAGTAAATGATAGGACAAAAGAGTCAGAATCAGGGGACTGGGAAACATCAGCAGAGGACAGATCTGTCACATGCTACATATGGGAAAAGAGACTTGCAGAACTGTCCCCCATGCCGGCTGCACTGCCCAGCATCCAGAAGAATGGGGACCAAGTCCCCAGCCCCTAGGAAGCCCAGTTTTCTCAACCCCAAAGCGCAGCAAATGATGCCGAGACACAAGCCTTAATGGAGGACCAGGTGAACAAACACACACCGTCAGGTCCAGGCGCACAGTCCAGAGACCAGAAGACGGGACCGGCAGTGGCCACCTCGTCACCAACCCTGCACAGCTTAGGTCAAGCGGCTCTTTCCTCCTCACTCTCAGGGGAGAAAGGGACAGGATGATTATTCTCAGTTCCAGCTCAGGGGACCTGCAAGATCTGTGAGGGCCAGACTGTTCCAAACACAAAAGCTGTGTGATGTCTCCACACTGTACGAAGGAAACCGCTCCAAGCAGGAGACAGAGGCAGATTTAGAAAGTCTGTAATGAGAAAGAAAATTTACAATCATCCTCCTGGGACATGTAGTTCTTTTCCAGCTGCCAGATTTCCTGGTCGTCTGAAGTGTATGCGATCTATTTATTCCCATGGAAATAATTTATGAATGTAAGCTCAGGCAGCTCTGGAGCCAAGGACGCACTGTGGAAGGGTTGCCAAGATCCAAAGGAAAAATATTTAAACTTCCTTTGAAGCTGTCCATTATTCTACCTTGTCAGAGCAGGTAAAAACGGTCCAGTTTCATTGTCCATAACTTGTTCCGCCTCCCCAGTCCATAACCTGCACCTTTCTGCTCCTTAGCCCAGAGTCACAGACCTATACAGGTGGAAGAACTGCAGAGGGCAACTGGGACAGCCCCCTGCCACGTCGGAGTCCTCAGGTGGGAGACAAGTTGCTCTCGGCATTTACTCAGACCGCCACATGAGAGTCACCGCCTCGCAACACAGCTTGCCCTGTACCTGGACAATGCTATTTGCTCCTCTTTCTTCTGTGCATAAGTCTCCCCTGGACCGTGCCTCTCCGTTCCTACACTGGTCTTCCTTTCCACAGCAACCACTCGGGGCGACTGTGGTCTTCCTTCCACATGAAAAAGATGCATCTAAGTCTGAAAGTCTCATCCGTCCATATTCAGCCCACCGCCAGCACAGCATCCTAAATGCCCATGTTCAAAGCTGTTCATTGCTGGGTGGGATCATCTGATCAGTACCTGTATGGCACACAGGGAGCAGGACCCTCCAGGTGGCTCTGAACAGCCAGACCCAGCAGTGTGGAGCTGTCACACTGCCACCCGAGAGAGAGCCTGGCCTCACACGCTCCTTCACTTTCTCTCGTGTCATCCTTCTTCCGTGCCCAATCCTGACCCTGGAGGTAGAAACAAGCTCAGAAGTCCCACAGCGGGGCGGAAAGTGCGGCTCTGTTCTCACACTGGCTGCTGAGCAAGCCAGCAGGACTGTTATCTCTAAAAACTACCTCTGTGCCATCACCGGGAGTCCTGCAGGCCGGCCTTCCGGAGTCTGGTTCTCAGTGTCTCGCTCTCCTGCTGCCCTTCTCAGAGTCCGTCGAACTGGCTTCCCATAGCCCACCATCACTTGCAAGCGACTTGCCACATGCTCAGGGCCTAACTCTACTCTTATGAAAATAAATACTTGCCCACCAATGGAAGAGTCACTAAATAAACACACTCGCAATACAGAACGCAGTGCAGGTGTAAAAGCAAGGTACGCACTGACACGAGACGTCCCGTACAGACAGCAAAATGGAAGAGCCAGGCTGTAAAGCAGAAGGAACAGTGCAACCGACTGGCTTTAGCTGCGCTCTCACTGATGAGATAATACTCAAGACCCCCAGGCGAAGGGAGGAAAGGTCCCTTCAGGCTCAGTTTGCGGAGGTGTCAGTCCCAAGCCAGCTGGCTCCAAGGTGCGCCGCTGACGTGCCCAAGGGCACGGCAGGGGAAGACCACCCAGCACATGGTGGCAGGAAGCAGGGGCATCAAGGGATGGAGGGAGATGGGAAGGACACCGCCTCTCCCAGGCGCACCACAGTGCCCCGGCTCCTCCAGTCAGGCTCCACACCCCCCTCCCCACGACACAGGAGGCTATAAACTCCCACAGTCTAATCCCCTAATGGGCATCACCCCTATCATCCCATCACCGTCCCACAGCAGGGCCCTCTATGGCTTTAGGGAGATGTCTAGCTATAAACTACAGTTTCCACTTAATACAAATTATAAAATAAACTTGCAAAATAGAAATTATAAAATAAACTTGCACACTGCCAGAGTGCATCTATAAATACAGACCAAAGGGGCTGGAAGGCCCAACTCACTGTAAACAGGGGCCACTGCCCAGAAAACTGACTGCAGAAGCATCAGCATAAGGCCTGGGGGGTGGGGGGGGGACTACTAGGAGAATTTATAGATCACATGGGTGAAAAAGCCTCTCAACTGACATGTCTCTTTTTTTTGTGGTAGCATCAGAAGTGACAGGGGCTAGGAGGACCGAGAGGTAAGTCCCTGAGGCAGCACGTCCAGGGTGGCACGCATCTTGCCCAAGGCCACACTGTTGGAGAGCACAAGTCACAATTCAGGCCCAGAAATCATGAAGTTTCCAAGGCTTTAGGGGGGCCTTGGTGTGATTGCCAGACCTGAGCCTCCCCTCCTCCTGAAGGGTCCCCAACCTGGGTTCACAGTGCATTGGAAAGGACCTGAGCCACCACAGCTGAGGTGAGGAGATCCTATCTCTTCACAGGGAAGGAAGCAGTCTGAGAGAGAGCTGCTCCTCCCGGCCAGGCTGGCAAGGCCAGGACTCTCTCTGGGCCTCACTCAGAAAGCAGAGATACTGTGCTGAGAAAGAGGGAGTGAAGGGAGATTTGGAAGAATGGGGGCCCTGGGCATCCAGTGCTGGTCCCCGGCCTGGGAGTGAGGGGTGGCAGCAACATTCCTGAGCACTTTCTGGGGGTGCAGTTCCTCAGGCTCAAACCATCATTCCAAGGCAAATCTCCGCCGGGAGGAAGACTGGGGTCTAGTCTCATTTTAGGTCCAACTGATGTTGAGCCACTGGGACTGGTGTATGGCTTCCCTCATTCAACAGTCACCATATTTTTATAAATCCACCCTAAAATTTTCCAAACTCACTTCCCAAAAGCATACCCTTGGGATCAGGGAGATGGCTCAAGGGCACAAGTGCCTGCCTGGCAAGTGCAAGGTCCTGAGTTCAATCCCTGGATTCCACAAAAAAAGAAAAAAAAAAAAAAAAAAAAAAAAAAAAAAAAAAAAGAACCAAAAAGCATACCCTTGGTAAAGGATGGGGCCCTTGTTTGGAATGAGGGCCCCTGACCCTAAACACAGCATTCCTTCCTTTCTGTCTTTTTGGAACATGGCAGAGCCTCCTTAACTGCACAGGAAAGCTTAAGGTGGACCAAAGTATGCTCCCATTCTCTCTCTCTCTCTCTCTCTCTCTCTCTCTCTCTCTCTCTGTATATGTATCTCTCTTGTCTCTCTCCCTCTCCCTGTGTGTGTCTCTGTCTCTCTTTCTCTAGCTGAACACACAGACACTCACACACACACACACACACACCCTGGGCAACAGTGTCAGGCCCTCTGCCAGCCAAGCTAAGTGCCTCAAATATGCGCCATGGGATTCAGTCAAATATTTATGGCTCGGCTGATAAGATGTCTGGGACATTCTTCACAGTAATGTAGGGTTCAGTGTGCGGTTACAGAGCGGCCATGAGTTTTGATAAGAGCTGAAGCTAGGTGATCGGAGAAAGAATTCACTGCGCTCTCTTCTCTAGCTTCGGATGTGTGTGGTTTTTCCATAAAAAGAGTTTTCCAGCCTCACGCAGGGGATCATCTCTCTCTCTATTTGTCACCTGGTAGGAGGATCCATTTCAATGATTTCCCTCAGTACAGAAAGGCACACAAAGGCCTGCTGTTGTGGTAAGAGAGAACGCTGGGAACAGAAGCCCCTGCAGCTGGTGAAGACCCCAATTACAGCAAATTAACTATCACTGGCTTGGCATTTCTTGTGTACGCTGCATGATATTGGACCTTTTTTAGCTATGACATCATCTACCTTTCAAATCCAGGCCTCCTCTTTTTTTTTTTTTTTTTTTTTTTTTTGTACTGGGAATCAAACTCAGGGCCTGGCACTTGCCAGCCAGGCACTGTGCCCCTGAGCTTCATCCCTGGCCCCCTTATCTCCATTTTACACAAGAGGAATTTTCTCATTAATCTGGTTGATTATTTTATCTGGCCAAATTTATGTTTTTCAACTTGAGTGAAAGTATTTACTTGACAAACAGGTCTATTAAGTTTAAGGTTACACATAACATCATAATAACTAAGGCATAGACCATTTATTACCACACTGCACCATAAAATTTCTGGCCAACATTACACTAAACGTTTTGCCCTCATGAAGAATTTAAGCTTAGTCCCAGAAAGGAGCTCATCCATGCTACCCGGGCAGTAAACAGGAAGCACAAAATCAAAACGCTGGACCGCACATGCTCTCTGTGTCTACAATTCCTGCACCGATGCTAATGCTCTACTTTAGTACTTTGTGTGCAATTTATGAACCCATATCTAAACCCATTAAGTTTTTTTCTAATGACCAGGCCCATTAAAGTACAACCCAGTAATTCCAACTGTAGGACTCCTTGGGACTCGATCCCATAGAAATTACCTGGGAAATGAATGTACACACCTTCCCACAATGACAGTTAGGACAGGGAGCAATTAGGCGAGCATGGCCATGCAGTGGTGGCCCTGGTGTAGGACCCCTTCCTACCACTTGTCTCGTAAGACGTCCCCCCTCTGTGGTCTCGCTTGAGGCATCCTGAACTAGCGTCTCGTCCCCGCGCCTCCTCTTCTGGACTGTCCACTTCTTTGGCTGAGCGTGGCCAAGTAGGTGTCTGATGGGTGCATAATGAAAAAGCATCCTGGCCTGGCTCATTTAATGGCTGTAAAAACTGAAAACTGGGGTGCAAGAGGGCAAGACTCAAAGTCAAGGGCACACATCGGGGTCTCTTCCTACCACAGTAGTGCCAGAACTTCTGGATCTCTTACAAAATCATGCTGATGGATACAGGCCGGAGGAAAGGTCAGGAAAGTTCCCTTCCCGACAGGCTCCCACAGGCCCTCTCGGAAATGAGCACTGAAGTTATCACAGATGCTAAGCAGCTGCTGTGAAGGAGAAATCAAAGGCTGCAGCTGTAACATAGACCTACACTATGACATGTCTGTTTAAGAAGGTTACTCCCAAGACACAAGAGCCACAAACTGCACCTGAGGTATGTTCTCAGCCTTTAGAGAAACAACCCTCTTTAAAAGAAAGAAAAAGAGCAGGGCATGGTGGCATTTATGTGTAATTCCCGCACTTGGGAGGCCGAGGCAAGAGGATCATTGTGAGTTTGAGACCAGCCTGGGCTACAAAGTGAGCTCAGGGCCAACCTGGACTGCACAGCGAGGCCCTGTCTCACAAAGACAAAACAAAAAGAAAAGAAAGAGACCAAAAGGAAGAGTCAAGTATTATTTTGTCTCTCAGTTTTTTTGTACTTTCCAAATTGCCTTCACTTTTTATGTGCACTCTTTATTTTTACATTAAGGAGAATTTTTAAAAATTTTAACAGTAAAAATGATACAGAATTTCAAAACAAGATGACAGGAAACTAACAATGGTTTTAATGTTGCATATTGTTATCTTCAAAATGGTTGTTCAGATTACCAGATGAAAGTATGTAAAACTGATCAAATAGAAGTTAGTACCATTATCGGATTCTCTTCTGCATTCCTGTGACTAACTTCCTGCTCCAATCCTGATCCGGTCCCAGCCAGGCCACCGCACTGGCTGGGTCAAGATCCTTGGCCTGCCTTTCCTTTCCCCACTTCCCCTCCCCCCCTCCTTTTTTTTTGAACCTTTCCTGCCCAAGCTCCACTACCAAACCCATCATACATCTTGTCTGGCAACTGATTTGGTCCACAAGCCTACCAGGACTCCTCAATCCCAAAGCTCCACCTCCACCTACAGACCACACCCGCGGGGCTTCACAGCAGCCAGCAGCCCAAGCTCCAACACAAAGCCAGGAACCTCTATAGGGGAACCAACTTGGAGGCTCCAGACCAAAGGCCCATACACACTTACAGCATAACGCCACCAAAGTGCAGCGGTCGCTTCCATACAAAATGGAACATTCCATACATAACAACAAGGAGTAGGATGCAATCTCAGGGCCTGAGCCCACCCAAATCAAATACAGAAGACACTACCATGGAAGAAAATGGGAACCATGCAGATGAAACCTCTGAATTGGTAGCATCTGTGGCAGACACACAAGTGCAGAAACTTATAGAGCAACTGAGATCAGAGATAACATATGAAGTAAAAAAAGAAATACATGAAGTGGAAAGACGACTGAACAAACGTATAGAGGCCATCAGAGCAGAAATAATATCTAAAGTTGACAAAGACATGCCTAAATCAATAGCATCCCAAGTAGGGGAACAACTACAGAAAAGCAGAGAGGAGAACAGAACAGAAATAATCTCTGAATTAGAGAGAGAAAGGATAACCATACTGACAGACTTCAATACTATTAAAGAAGCCATCGACAAAAAATTAGAGGAGAATAGAAAAATGATGGAGTCCCTGACGGAGCAATATAGGAAAGAAATAGATCGCATGAAACAGTTTCAAAAAGATATACAAGAAAATAAAATCTCGATCACAAGTTGGCAGAGCCGTATGAACGAAAGTGAAGATAGAGTCTCAGATCTTGAAGACACAGTTGCAGCCAGTGAAAAACTAAGAAAGGATCTTTTAAAAACAACCAGAATGCAGGAAAAAATAATTCAACATCTGCAAGACGATGCAAAAATGAACAACGTGAGATTAATAGGAATCAATGAGAAAGGAGGAGTCAATACAAATGACATAAAAAGAATATGGGCAGAAGTAAAAGCAGAAAACTTCCTAAATATGAGAAAACAATCAGACATTCAGGTAACTGAAGCATACAGAACTCCGGTTAGTACCATTATCTTAGCCATCACATGCGTGATATATATATATATATATATATATATATATATATATATATATATATATATATATCGCTTTCCTTCTTTCTTTTTTCCTTTCCCCCATCCCAGTTGTTTGTTTGGGGAAATTTTGTTTTTTGTTTTTTTCTCTTTCACAGTATCTATTATAGCTTTCAGATTGTATTTATTCATTCAGATTCTTACATCAGAGAGACAATACAACACATACATGTGAAGCTGACTTATCTCACTGATAACTTTGGTCTCTAGCAGCACCCACTGACCTATAAAAGCCAGGAGTTAGGAGCGCAGCAGAACAGCTCAGTGGTCTAAAGCGCCTGCTTGGGAAAGCTTGGGCAGCTTCAGGGACCGCAGTTCGATCCCCAGCACCACATGCTGCACCAGCCTTGCCCTCAGGGCGGGCTGAGCCAGCTATAAAAATGAGTGAATAAACAAACAAAGGTTCTGAAACAAGAATAAATAAATAAATAAATAAATAAATAAATAAAGCCAGGAGTTTATCTTTCTTTATAGCTGAGTACTCAGCCACCACCCTGTCACCATCCACCAGCCTGGGTCTGGAGAAGCGCTGGTGCCTGGCTCGTGCTCCTGCATTGCAGGTCAGGCAGGCCGCAAGGAAAGCAGGCAGGACACCAGGCTAAAACCCCTCTAACAAGAGGAAACACTGTGTATCCTCTTTATTTGTATAACCAAAACATAAATAAAACCTAAATCACCACTATAATTCTGCAGCTTAACTATCCCTTCTACCAACACAACTTAGATCACCTTAGCATTTTAATATGGTAAAATGGCTTGGCTTTCTGTTCTTATTACATACAAACCTATAAAATGTTATGCCTCCTGCCGGAATCCCAACATGTAGTTTAAAAAATCATGTTCATAATCGAAAAATCTCCTCTCCTTAATACAGTTCTCATCAAACAAATCTCTGATAACAATTCTAAGCAAAAAAAAAAACCTCCCTGTCCTGACTTGCAAGGCCTTAGCATTCCAATGAGCTCTGGGGGTTCCATTCATGAAGGATTTCTGGCCTCTTTCACACCAGCCGCAGCCATGCGTGGCCTTTGATGGCTTCCCTGTTCTGCACTCCCATTTCCTATAGGACTTTGCCGAAACTCAGAAAGAAAAGGGAGTGTGCAGAAGTCAACACAGAGATACGTTCACTGCTCTGTGGGCTTCTGCGGGCACTCTGCAAGAGCTCCGGGCAGACTTGGAGCAAGGGTGTTCCAGCCAGGTTGAGGCTTCCTGAAAAGCGGTAATTCTCTCAGGACGCAGGACAGGCCTGTTTGTTCTCTGTCATCCCAGGCCAAGCAAACAGCTCTTTCCACTTCAACTGCCGGTTTGTCAGTAAATAGGGAAGGGACAGGAGAAGAGTCTTGAAATCGCACTCTATTAGATAGGAAGGTTTGTTCTGTCTTTTTTTCCTCTCTCTCTTTCTCTCTCTGTTTACCTTAGAGTCCCACAGGATTTCCAGACTACCCAGAGCTCCTCTTGCTATGGTGTGGCAGGCAGCCCCACTTTCACACTCATTTATGACTTGATGTGGCCCCCTAAGCCACACATCTGGGTTCGCCTGACGGCACTGTTCTGCCCCCAGCGTTCTCCACCACTTCAAAAGCTGGTGGGCACCCGGGTTTGCCAAGAGGTCTGGGCACACGCGTATGTCACCTGACTACCAGCCCTACAACTCCAGGATATTCGTGCCCCTATTCCCTGCATGCATTACCAGGCAGCCTGAGTGTTCTAAAAGAAGCTTAAAAGAGGAGGAGGAGGAGCCAACCCCTTCCTCCTATTCTAAGGCCTAAGCAACCTCTCCACTAGAGCACTAGATGGGAGAGACAGGACTAAGAGCTTACATAGAGTGAACTCCCAAGAAAAGCAGCTCCATAACTGAAGACTCCTAAGACAGAGAGGAACGGGGAGCCCAGGCGAAGGGCAAGGAAAGCACTGAAGGAAACTGGTCCCTGGGGATAAATGACTGCAGTACCCCTTGTTCCATCCACCACTGGGATCCATGGCTTTGTTTAATAACAAAGTCCACGTAAGGCCTTAAGGAGCTCATTCTCTCATTTACAAGGCATCGTTATAGCAACCATCACAACTCTGACTTTGCTCTGGGGCATCAACAACTCATTTGATGCAACAGTTTCCGATTTATGCACAAAAGAAGCACTACAAATTGGCTGCGCATTGCGGTACATCACTGGGGGACAAGTGACTTCTCTTTAGAAAATAAGAGCCCGGATCTGGGCTGATAATTTCTTAAGTTCTTTAGTATCCTGAAGGAAAAAAAAAAATATATATATATATATATATATATGATATACATACTGCGGCCCAAGTGGAATTACTGCAAAAGTAAAACACCCTAGAAATTCTGTTGTTGTTTTTTTTTTTTTTTTTTTTTGGGGGGACCGGGGTTCGAACTCACGACCTTGCACTTGCCCAGCAGGCACTTGTGCCTCGGAGCTATCTCCCCAGCCCCCCACCCTAGAAATTCTAAGAAAAGAAACAAGTGCAGCGAGGAGATAATAAGGACGTGAGACACCGCACACCCTCAGCTGGCTTTGGGGAAATCCAGCCTCACAATGTTCCTTGGTTTCTTCAACTTCTCCATTGCCAAATACAAAAATAAGCAGCTACTTCCACGGGACTCATAAAAAATAAATTAAATAAACTCAGTGAAAACAGTGCTTTGTTCTCCCACGAGGCACTCATAGTGGCAGCTAAGAGACATTTCCTTCCCACCAAGACCGATGTCAACAGGCCCTGCTTTTGCCCAAACAAAAGTCTCCTGGCCCAGGTGGGAGAGGCCAACCATCCGGGTCTCCACAGTTGGTGTCATTCCAACTGCAAGGGAAGCAGGCAGCCAGGAGAGAAAAACTGCACTTAGGGAAGGCTGGGGAGAGTGCGGAATACTAAATCTCTCTTTTCTCGATAGGGTAAAGAACTCCTGAAAGAAATGGTAGAAAAGTGTCCTGTACACTGTGAACCCCTTCCTTGGTCTCTAACTGTATTCTGCCTCCGGCCACTGTTTTTTCAAGCCAACTGCAGACTCCCTCCCAGTTTGGCTTTTCTTAGTCGCCCGCTGCAGCTCGAGAGCTAGGAAACCTGTACCTGGGCCCTGGCTCTCTCTCCGTGATGTCACCAGCTGAAACTTGGACAAGTGGCCCAAGCTCAGAACTCCGTTTCTTGCCTGTAAAAGCAGAATGTCTGCTGGACCCGGGAGCTCTCTAAACCCTTTGGAAGGTTCTGCTTCCCTGGCAGGAGGAGCGGGCAAGGCTTGGTCTCCAGCGGCCCCGGCAGCCCAAAGGCGCAACAAACACAAGTGCCGCAGCGCCGGGTGCCTTCGTGGCCCCTCTCGCGCGCCAGCACCTCCGCCCCAGAGGCCAATGTATTCCCCAAACCCTCGCGCCGCTGCCAGCCCAAATCTGATAAAGGAAAATTTGCAGAGCTCAGCTGAGCACAAGGAAGTAAAGAAAAGCAAACAAGAGGTCCCTTGCGTGTGCTGTGCGTGCGTGTCGTGTGTGCATGCGTATTTGTGCATGTGTAGTGGTCGTGTGCATGTGTGTGTGTGCTGTGTATTGCGTGTTTGTGTATGTGTATATTGCGTGTGCGTGTGCAACCGTGTGTGCATGTGCATGTGTGTGTGAGCTGGGTGTGCGCGCGCGCAGGCGGAACTCAAGATCTCGCTGCCGCCAAGGCTGCGCCGTTCTCTCCGCAGGAGGCGCTCGCGATTTCCCGGCGGGGGAGTTGCCAAAGCAGGGGGCCACGGGGCTCCGAGCAGTCTTTTTCAAAAAGCGATCCACAGACCCCCAGTTCAAACCCCGCCTCTAAGAAGCCTCCGCGAGGTGCAGGAAAGGGCCGTGTGGACAGTTCGTCCCAGGAACGCGCGGGGTCGCCGAAAGGCTCGTCCCGGCCGGATCTTTTTGCTTTCTGGTTTCGCTTCCTTCTTTTTAAATCTATGGCAGTTCAATGGGATGGGAACCCCTGAGGCAGCCCCCCAGTGTTCCCCGCCCGGCCCGGGGAGGGGGCCTCCAACAACTCCACCCCGCGGCGGCAAGACAATGGCCCGGCCCTGGCGCAGCGGGATCCCCGCGCGGGCGCACGTGCGTTTGTTGTGGTGCCCGCGCTGCCCCTCCCGCTGCCGGCCTCTGTTTCCCCTTCTGCAAGCCCGGCAGGCAAGATCTGCAGGCACCGGGCTGGGTGGGATGCGCCCCGCGCACGACGCCAACGGCGCGCGGAGAAAGGGGTTCCCGGGGCGGGTGACGCGCACGTGGGTTTGTCGTGGGTCGGCGAGCTGGCGGAGCTGGCGAGGAACCCGGCCGCCCCTCGGCCTGGACTCCGCCGCAGACTCCCAGCCGGAAGACAGGGGCCGAGCCGGCGCTGGGCGCCGGTGCCCTGGGTGCTGCACCCCGCCCGCCCGCCCTCGGCTGCGGCACCCCGACCCTACCGTGCCATCCGCCGCCGCGCCCCTACTCACTCAAGCGCGCCCAGCCGCCGAGCTTACGGCCGCTGAGCCCGGGCCCGCGCCGAGCCGGCCGACAGCCAGCTCCCTTTGTTAGCGCTGGGCCGTGCCCCGCGCCTTCCCAGCCCGGCCCTGGCCGGGGCTCCCCGCCTCCAGTTGCCTGCAGACTATACGCGGGCACGAATGGGAGAGCTGGGCGCTGGCGCTCGGGGTGCTCCCTGGACAAGGGGCCCGCCGGGAGCAGCCACGGTGGACCCGGGATACCGGTGGAGGCGGCGAGGGAAAAGGAGCGCAGCAGAGGGGCGGGGAGGAAGCGAGCCGTCTCCGTTATGCAAATAGAGTCGATAAGGCTAGTGAAGTCCTCTGGCCACACCGGGTCCCCAAGCAGCCCGGCCCTCAGGAGGTCGCTGGGGAGCGGGCTCTGAGCCGAGGATGCCTGGCTCCGGTGGCGCAGTGCTGGGACCCTCCTGTCCCCAAGGCGCTCCCCCAGAGGAGGAGGGGCAGTGCTGCTAGCGAGGACCCCCAGAAGTTGCTCGTACCTCCCTGTCCAAGAGGGTGGAATTCAGTACCGTACTGGACACTGCACACCTAGCCCTGCTACCTGATTAGTGCGACCCTGCGCACTTGCACTGTTTTAATGCAGGGTAGGAAAAAACAAAATCCATGTCACAGGTTTGGCAAGCATCTCCTAGCACTGACCAGGCATGTTGACCCATTTCTGTAATTCCAGCTGCTTGGGAGACTCGAGCAGGAAATGACAAGGTCAAGGACACTCCAGGCATTTTTGCAAGACCCTGTTTCTAAATGCTGAAAAGGGTCTTAGGGTGTGGCTCAGCGCCCTTACCCTGCGTGTAGGTCTGGCTTCCATTCCCAGTGCAGGAAAAATCCGACTTCAGGATGTGTGCCATTCACTCATTAGAGTCTATTAACCAGCAAAACAAGGGAGTGGTGCGGTAGAAACTCTCAGCCCAAAGGGCCACAGGCAATGAATGGGTCTGAGGCCTCAGATAGGAAGCTGTTGGGAGCACAGTTTCTGCCTGGTAGGGATGCTAGGGTGGAGCTCCCAGGAGCAAGGGTCATCACCCGCTGAGGGAGCAGGTGGCGTCAGGCCCAGGCTGCTATCCTGGGTTGGCCAGGACAGCAAGCAGCACTGTAGGGGACTGGAAGCAGCCTGAAGGTCCCCAAGGCCTAGAGACGGGCTAGAAGAGGTGTGCGGCCATCCCCAGCCCCCTACCCCCTCCAAGCCCCCCGCCTCCCAGACCTCCCAGAGGACTAAGCAGTGCCCGCATTGTGCGGCACAGGAAGGTGGAGGACAGTGGAGATGTGGAGAACTGCTGGGTGTGGGAAGCCTGGGCCCAACCTTCTCTTCCCAAGTCAGGGAGGGTCCTGGCCCCAACACCCTTCTTCCACATGCTGCCCCCTGCCTCCCCTCATTGCCAACCCTTGCCCTAGGCACCCAAGGGCTCCAGTTGGTCAGAGCTCCAGGAGGTGAATCCAAACCTAGGATGAGCTAGGTACATTCAAGGGTGAGTTCTGAGGTCCCTGTGGGCCACTCTTTCCTGTCAGCTGGAGCTGTCAAGAAGAGCCCGGCTTTCAGCAGGAGGCGAGCTGATTTGTAGGAAGTGCTTGTCGTAGCGTGGCACACAGCGAAGGCGCTCATCCCAGGCGAGTGTGTGCGTGAGGCACTGATGGAAGCAGAGACACTCAGAGGAATGTTTGTAAGCGGAAGCAATGCTGAAGATGCACCTCGCTCTGAAAACCAGAAATGCAGCTGTGGAAAGACTGGGGGAGGTGACAGGCACAGGCCTCTGTGGCACTGCGCTGGAAAACGGGCGGTGGAAGCCAAGAATGCGAGTCCTGAGACGAGCTTGGAAGCTGAGCTCAGTGAAGGGACAGTGAGAGCCCCAAGTGTGGCAAGGGCAGAGGCAGCGGAGGAAGGACATCCGTGCCCCAGCTGCCACCTGGGGAGGAAGGTCCCCTTTCTTATTCTAGCTTCTTTCCTCTGAATGAGGCTGGTTCAACCGTGGGGCCAAGATGCCGAGGGCTTCTACTCCGGCCCAGAGCCGACACCCTCTATGCAGCTGCATCTCCACGTGTGAAGGGCTATGTGGCGTTCCGGGGCACGCTGGTCACTTTCCCAGTGCTGAGACACAACACCTCGCCTCCAAAACGTGAGGAAGGAGAGGTTCATCTTCACTCACATATCAGTCCTTAGGCCACTGTCCCCAAGGCACGGCAGAGGAAGGATGCCCACTTCATGACTCCAGAGACAGGAGAGAACAACCAATAGGGAGGAAAGATTGAGCCTTTCCAGGCCGCACCGCAGGACCCACCCCTTCCTAGCAGACCTCACCTCCTAGTAGCCAGCCAGCTAGAAGCCCCCATAATCCAATCACCTTCCCAAAGGTGAGGCTCATTGGGGCCATCTAGATAACAAGCCATAGCACCTATAGAACAAGCTATAGATAATAAACCATAATAAATGATAGCATGGGATACATCTAGATCATAAACCACAGCACCTAGATAATAAACCATAACAACCACAGCATAATGAGCCATGGCATGGGGGACATCGAGATAATAAACCCTCACATGGGTTTATTATCCCAGGCAAGATCCTCTTTCATGAGGATTCGGGTCCCATTCACAAAGGCATTCCACCGCACCTACTCACCTGTCCTGAGCCTACCTCCTAATATTATCACCTGGGAATGTAGTATTTCAACCTATGAATTTGGGGCCATGTATCTGGATGGTGGGGGTGGAGGCTACCGAGCTGAGAGAGCCCAAAGGAAGTTTTGTGTGCTTCTAAGGGAACAGCCAGGCGAGCCAGAGACCCCAGAGGCAGCAGTGAGGAGACCTCGCAGATCGCACTGGGGAGGGACAGGAGGACATCCCCTGCTGAAGGCCCAGCCTCCTGCCTATCAAATAGAGGTGAGAAGATCCTAGCACCCCTACTCCCCACTCATCTACCTCAGAGCCATGGAACTTAAACAAAGAAGCGAGTATGGGCTTCTCCCCTCGTTTTCCCCGTAATTTGGAGTTCTAGAAAACAGAACTGAGGACGGGGGTCTGTGCAGCCTTTTCAGACAGCCCCGTGTTTCTGTTCTTAGTTTCTAAGTAGCATGGAGGTGTGGTCCATCTGGGGGCCCTGCGTTCACCCTTGATGCAGCCAGTCCATAGAGCCAGCATGAGACATTGACTTAGAAGAGCAGTATCCCATATGCAAGCTCCCTGGAAGGAGGGCTCTTGCTGACTGCCAGGAGGGGCACCTGCAGGTGAGCCCATGTAGGGTCAGGGAGGCCATGGGAGAGCACCACAGGGCTGAGCTCAGAGGTAGAAACCAGTCTGGTGGGAGGGCCACAGCCACAGCACTGGGAAGACTGCTGGCCCCAGGAACCTTTGGGCTGCAGAGCCTCAGAGCAGAGTTCAGACAGGTCCTGTCCAAGGAAGGTCAGAGAATGGATCCAGGTGGGCCCTTGTGCTGCACTCTACCCAGTCAACTTCAGGTCTTGGCAAGATAGAAAGAAGAGCTGTTGCCGTTATCAAATCACTTAGATTTTATGGAATAGTGACTGATTCATTAGGCAGACCTCCATAGGATGACACAGCTACCCAAGGCAGCCGGTGTGCATGTTCCTGCTTAATCTTCCCTTCTAGGAGGGGTGTTTTGCTTAGAACCCACCTGTACCCAAGTCACCTGGAGCTATGTTCTTCGGTCTTGACTCAAGGCCCATTTTAGCATGAGATGTATGTATGGGAGTCAGAGGAGCAGCAGAGGACTATCAATCAGCCTCTGAGAACATGGAAAAATATGAGAGGTCTCTCCTAAAGTTTTCTTAGGAAGGCAAAATGGTCCCACATCAAATACCACAAAGCGAGACCTCTAAATATTTGCTAACAGCAACCTTCCTCTAAAATCTTCATCTGGTGGCCTCTCACACCCCCACATAGCTCTCCCCAGCTTCGGTCAGCTTCTCTCCCAACCCTCTCCCCCATTTTCCCAGGTTCTTATGTCCGAGGTCCCCCTTAATTTTACTACTACAGAAATGAAGAAAGGTCTCTGAGCATCCCCAAAAGGTGACAGAAGGAAAGTGCGAAGCTACCAAAACAGTAAACAAAATGAAGAGGATTCAGCCCTGCTTAGCCTCTAGAGCCCTCTTCAGAAGGTCAACAGTGCCAGAGGTGACCTGAGTCACCGGGAGGCCACTAGCAAGCAGGAACCAAGTCGTGACAGGGAGGAGGCCTTCTTCCTTCAGGGGCATCCGGCCCCCAGACCTCCAGAGGCTGCAAACCCAGGCCACTGCCAGAGACACCACACAGGCGACACTCAGAAGCTGTACCCAGGAAACCCAACACCAGCAGCGGGAGGAAACACAAGCCTTCAGGGACTCGGAGAAGAGGAAGGCGGCAGAGGAGGCCCGCAATCATCCCTTTCAAAAAGATCCAGGATGTTGCATTCCCTCAAGGGACTTCTACCGGAACCAAAGTGGAAGCAGGCGCCTGGGTGCACACATGCGCAGGACAGCTGTCAGGACAACCTGCAGACAGGGCCGGGGCTGCGTGCAAGGGTCTCTGGGTCTGTGCGATGCCTTGGCTGTTAAATATGGTTTTGGAGGATGAGTATATAACAGCTATCAGAAAACTATCCCCAACTGGCTTCTTTCCGTTCTCATGGTTTGGTTGGGCCTTATTTTGTTCTTTCTTATCTGCTACTTATCTGTTTTCCCTGAAATCTTTGTATTGGCCTCTTGGACATGAACAGGAATTTATTTATTTGGACTGAAACAGAAATGCAGTTGCCCACTCCACCTCTGCTGGGACCAACAGACGTGTTGTTCCTTCTCTGCTGATTCAGGTCTGGTCCCAGAGTAACCTGTCTGCTCCTTCTGGTCTGTGGTACATAAGTGGCACCACCAGGCTATGGAGACCAACGTTTGGGATGTATTTCATGCCCAAATGGACATGTTCCTGGATCCCCAAACCGAGGTTTCCTGTATCTCAGGAGTTGTTTTGCATTTCATATATTTTAACTCACACCCTGCTCTAGGGTTTTTCCCTGCCTTGGCCTCATGTACAATGCAGCTGATAGCCATCTTCTCCTTCCTCTCCATGCAAGAAGAGCTCGGCGTGCTGCTCCGTACAATGTGAGGGTGTGGCCTACGAGTGCCCCCAGCACCTGGGCTGCTCTGCTCCACCTGTCTCTATTCCCCAACCCTAGGTAGCTGCTGAAGCCGGCTTTGCTGGGGTCAGCTCCCACACAGCTTTCCCATTTTCATCTGGAACCATCTCACTGCACCCCTTACAGCCTTCTGAGCCCTTAGGATAGCTTCTCTGAGTCTGATCCTAGAAGGACAGTAGGGCTGATGTCTTAGTTACTCTTCTCTCATTGCTGGGACAAATACCTGACAGCCAAAATGAAGGAAGGAAAGGTTTATTTAGCTCACAGTTACTGGAGGTTTCAGGCCATACTCAGCTGGCACCAGAGCAGAGAGCATCTGTTCATGGCAGCAGAACAGCAACAACGGCAACAGAGAGAGTCTCTCTCTCTCTCTCTCTCTCTCTCTCTCTCTCTCTCTCTCATATATTTCACTCCAGTTATGCACCCCAAGCTGGGTGTAACATTCACACCCATCATCCCAGCAGTACTAAGACCCATTACCCCACCCTTGAATCACCCATAAACCCAGTAGATCATGGGCTAGTCTCAAACTCTGGGAGTCCCCACCCCACGACTGCATGAGGCTTTGAGAGGGACAACTAGACACAAACCATAATAGGGTGCAGCCCTGCACCCACCCTGCCCGTTCCAGCCCTTCCATCACTGCAGGCTCAGTCCCCCTTGTCGCACAAGCAACACCACATCCCTGGAGGTCTGGGCTGTAGATGAAACTGATGCCAGGACGCAAACTCAGGCCTCAGCTCCCGATGGCAGTGACCCAGGCTCAGATTTTAAAGGTCTATTTGCATAGCTTTTGCCCCTGATACCTCAGGTGAGCTTTGCTTTCAAACCTTTGAGACACTCTGACAAGTATAAAAAGCAAAAAGGGAAAAAAAAATTCTTAGGCCATGGACCACAAGCGCAATTAACCTTTTGACCAGTTTTCCTCCAGCTATTTCCTGTGTTTTTCATTTCAACTTTCCATAGTGAAGATTACAGTGCACACACAGTGATATCCTGCCTCTTTCCACTTAGGGTACGTCACAAGCAGTTCCTGCATGTTTTGAACAATAGATTTATTCATCCACTTTAGCCCTTATAGATGCAGGATGAAGGTTCTCGGGCAAATCATTAGCAGTTTGTTGCACTCACCTATGAGAAAGAGGGTTGATTGGCTAAGAATTGACGCTCCAGTGAGGTTACCTGAACCTTAATGCTGACTCCTGCGACCTCAGAGAAATAACAATCTCCCTGCCTCTCTTTCCTTAAATATAAGGATAACAGGATCGCCTTTACAAAGTTCTTCTAACGATTAAATGAGTTCATTACAAGAGCGGTGTTCATAGCACGACCTGGTGCAGTGAGCAGAGGGTCAGAGAGAGCCCTTAGCAATAGATGAGTGCAGTATAAAGCCCTTCTCCCACCGCTGGACATTAAAGTTGCTTTCGATTTCTCACCTCTTAGAAACAATCTTAAAATGAATCAGTTAGCATACACATGATGAGAAGAAAGATGACTCGAAGCCCTATCCGGAAAAGATACAAACGCCAATGAAAGGCATTCAGAATTTTTCAGAGTAAGTGCCAAGAGAGAGAAAAAAAAAAAAAAAAAAACTAATTTTTTTTTTAGCAAGGTAATGTTTAATTCCAGATGAAAAATATGCATGGTGCCCAACGGGCCAAGAGAGGGTCAAGTCTAGGTCAAGGGACACCAAGAGGAACAGAAAATAGGCCCTAGCCTCAAGAAGCATTAGGCTTATACAAATTTCACCACCATGTCCTCCTAGAGGACAGAGTCATCGTAATATATTTCTACATATTACCAGTGTGGTCAGAGCCCACAAAACATCTGGCCTCAGCTCATCAACACGAAATAAGGCCCGAGGCCTGTCAGTCCTCTCTCATTTCCTCATGGGCAAGGTCGGATGGACGGTGCCTCCGACAAGATCTCGTCAGGCACCCCACAGATGCTGTCCACAGAGCCCTTAGTGCCTGAAGCAGCGTTTCTCACAAACTGCAGTGTCCGTTAACCACTGCAGCAGTCCTCTTAGGTAAATGCTGTCAGACTTATTATTCTCTTTTTTTTTTTTGTCTTTTTGAGACAGGGTCTCGCTATGCAGTTCAGGCTGGCCGTGAGCTCACTTTTGTAGCCCAGGCTGGTCTCGAACTCGCACCGATCCTCCTGCCTCAGCCTCCCGAGTGCTGGGATTACAGGCGTGCACCACCACGCCTGGCCTTTATTCATATGTTAGAGACAAGACACCTAAGAGGGAAATAACTCTAACAAGGTCGCACAAGTAATTCTGTTCTATTATTATTTATCCTTATTAATACATTTTTTACATACGTAGCGATCACATTGATCATGGAAAATTCGTACCTGTCCGTAGGATAGCATCTTAATTCATCTTTTTTGCTCCTTCCCTACCCCTCCCCTCCTTTCAGCCCTTCCTCCAAACAGAACAGCTTTGCTCCTGTTTTTTCCTCTTTTTTTTCTTTTCTTAAATTCCTTTGCTTCCTTTCCCCACCCACTCCTCTGTGCCCCCCCCCCCCAGAACACCTTCTTGCCACTTCCCAGTATCGGTTCTCTGTGCCTCTCCTCTACCCTTTGGGCTTCTCACACAAGAGGAATAATGCAACACTCAAACTTGCATGCTGGTTTCATTTCACTTTACATTATGGTCTTGATGGCAGAGTAGTGCTCCGTTGTGTATCAATACCACATTTTCTTTATCCATTCATCCCTTGATGGCTTATGGGCTATTTCTAAGATGTGGCTATTATAAGTTGTAATAAAAACAATAAACAAATTGGTATAAAGACAGGCATCCATATATCTCTTTGGTATAATGCTTTTAACTCTTTGGGGAAGATACCTAGATAAGGAACAGCTAGGTCAAACAGAACCTGTAGTTCGTGTGTTTTAGAATCTCTACATGGATTTCCATAGCGGTTGTCTCCGTTTTCCTTCCTACCAGCAGTGGCGAATGGTTTCTCTTCCCCCTCAGTGGTGAGGCCAGATTCTCAACCACGGCATTCGACTTCTACGGTACGTTGAAGACCAAGTGCTGAATTCTGGTGACTTGGATGTTCGAAGGACCACACCGTTGTTGGTTGTTTCTCACCACATACATTTCACACATTGCAGTGCAGATAGAGCTGCTCTATCAGGAGCGGCCACACAACACAGGGCACCAAGGTAGAAGGAAGCGAGCCTACGTCCAGCATCCGCGTGGCGGCACACAGCCTGTGAGCTCAGCGCAGTACTTCCACTGTGGGATTCTCAATGTGCTACTTTGTGAAATGAGGGCAACTAAAGTAAGACTGACCAGAGGAATTGTTTTTTCTCCCCACCCTGTTCCCAAGATTGACTGGTTCTGAGGTCAA
Organism: Myocastor coypus; assembly: GCA_004027025.1. Lineage (NCBI taxonomy): Eukaryota > Metazoa > Chordata > Mammalia > Rodentia > Myocastoridae > Myocastor > Myocastor coypus. Next base: position 45,326 of record PVJA010006295.1, read on the forward strand.
ACCCTGGGCACCTGTGATCCTTAAACTCCCCTGCAGTGTTGTCTGTGGGGACTGCAGAAGAGGTAGCTGGTGACTCTTCATAGCTTCTCCCAGAGTTCCTCTGCACTGCAAAAAGCCATGAACAACACTGAGCCTGGATCTTCCTGACTGAGGGTCCCTGTGTCTTTATAGCACCGTGAGTGAGGAACCCACAGCCCACAGCTGTGAGCTTTAGAGGAGACAGGGCTTCAGACTCTAATCGTCACTGATTACTAGCAACAACAGTTAATCGACCATAAGTAGCTGGTCAATGAACTTCAGGGGGCAGGCATCACATTTCCTGCCCTGGGATCTTGCCTGAAGCCCAACCCACACGGATTTTCCAGCCCCTCTTTTTGGACAGAGCACAGGGTAAATGCTCTGACCATTTCCTATTAGAAACAGAGTATACAGGGCCAGTGAGATAGCTCAGCAGACTAAGCGCCTGCTTAGGCAAGGGCATGGACCTGGGTTTGATGCCCAACACCACATACAACACCAGCCCCACTCCCAGGTGCACTGAGCTGGCCACTGAGACCAGGCATGGTGGTACACGCTTGTAATCCCAGTACTGGAGAGGCTGAAAATAAGAGGATCACTATGAGTCTGAGTTACATAGTGAGACCCTGTGCCAAATACATAAAAAGAAAGAAAGAAGCTGAGTGTACAGCCTCAGATGCCCCTGCCAGGAGCTGGTGAGAGATTTGCAATTCTAAACTAGCAGCAGCACTGCATGTGGTAATCTCATAAGCATTAGGGCAGAGCAATGGAAAGAGGGTACAGAAAACAGCCCTGGGACAAAGCCACATTATCTAATACGGCCGCGTTTGATGATGTCATGAAGCACTCTCTGTCCAGCTCAATTAGCAAGGAGCCAGGCTAAGATGATAATGACCTGCACTTTCCCAGCCTAGCTGACTGGGAACACCACAAGGCCATGACCTGAGGTGGCCAAATGACTCCAGCCAGGAGGCAAGGACTCTCGGTCAAGCCCGCTGTGCTGGAAGACTGGTTTATGTCTGTGTTTAAGGAATGAGCATATAAACAGCTGGATTAAATGCATACAGCTAACTAAATGATTTGTGCAAGATCTCCTTGGAATCCCATCAGGGGAGCTGTCATTCCAGAGATTCCAGCAATCACTTCCCTTTGGATGGTTACCCTGAGAGGACTTTTCCAAACTTTCATAAAGAATGGGTACTAAGAGACTCATTTCTTTATTACTAAGAATAAAACCAAAGGCTGTGGGGGACCACCTGGGTGACTCTTCTTGCAAGACAGTCTCCATGTTGGCCGAGCCCAGCCCTATTTCCATGTACTGACAGGTACAGAGCTGGCTAGGACTTTTCCTTATCCCTTCAATTAGCCTGAAGCAATGCATGTCAGTCTAGCCGAGGTGCAGGTGATCATCTTTGAAGATGGCAGCCATGCCTCCCCAAGACCTCCACCTACTGCTCTCTAGAGTGAGCTGAGTCAAGAACAAAACAGGACGAAGAAGGCTGGGTGTGGTGGCACACACCTGTAATCCCAGCACTATAATCCTAGCACTTGGGAGGCTGAGGCAGGAGGATCAATGTGAGTTCAAGGCCAGCCTGGGCTATAAAAGTGAGCTCAAGGCCAGCCTGAACTGCATAGCGAGACCCTGTCTCAAAAAGACAAAAAAAAAACTGGATGAAGAGCCAGGGCTCCATGCTGTCAGCTGAGATTGAGCCTCAAGATGAAGACTATGATTTCCTGTGTCTTGAAAGATTACACATCAGAGCTAAAGCACCATGCCACCCCAAAACACTGGATGCTATCTCAAGTGTGGAATGCAGATTACTCTCTACACGTCTTTCTCTCTGCATATCACAGAGGTAAATGCAGGCCTCCTACCTAGCCCAGCTCAAAGTGCTCATCTACTTCCTGCCATTCTCAGGCTCTCACCCTCAAGCCACCCCTCCCTCATGACTGAATAAAAGCAGTGTTTGGCCCTGGGTCGAGGCCTCTGTTTCAGATAGCCATCACCCTGGCTGGACTTAGGACCCCTTGGCTCCCCATAACTATAAATATGCCATAGTGTCTTTGTCCTCACCACGAATTAACTGCACTGGAAGTGGTAGGTTGGAATTAACGTCCCAGAATTCCAATGACTTGTCCACAGGATTACAAATATAAACCTCCTCAGCCATGACAAGGACTGGGGAGAGCTTGCTATAAAAGACTGTACATTCCTAGTCAGAGTGAACTATAAAAGATGGATTTTATTACAGATTTCATTATCAGATTTATCTGATAGCTAGCTAGAGAAAAAGAGATAAAGAGCATACTTATTGTCTACCCATTTCACTATGCACTAAATATTCGCAGGGTTTCCAAGGTACATGCCTCTAGATCCTTCAGTTGATCCCTGTTTTGTAGATAGATCTGCTGAAACCTAGAGATCACAGCTGTTGGTCAAAGATTAAGTCACAAGTCAGTGGCAGGGCTCACATAAGAGCTCACATCTCCTGACTCAGTTGTAAATGTTAGTGATGAGCCAGAGGACCGTCCAGAAAATAGAGAGCCAAAGACAGGAGAAAACACAGAAACTGCTGTGGGAATTTGCTGATCAGGCCTCCGGCAGGAACAAAAACCTGCTCATCGTGCTCCAACTTTTCATACTTCCAGGGATGGCTCCAGTTGGTCTTCGGCCTGTCTCTCCCAAGTGCTGAGAGAAACAAAGTGACAAAAGGAAACTGCGGAGAATGACCAGGAGCCTGGTGGCATGCTAATGTCATTGCTAGAGAGAAGAGTCACTTATCTCAGACACTTCTGTGGAAAGCCACTGCTCTGGCAGCACCTTCCACTGACTGCACTGTTTGGGGAGTAGATAGTGAGATAGTTGTACTGGGGGTGTGACTCAGGGGAAGGGTTCCTGCCTTCCATGCACAAGGCCCTGGGTTCAATCCCTAGCAACACACACACACACACACACACACACACACACACACATACACACACCAGTCCCCACCCCCCCAAAAAAATACCGAGAGTGAGATAGTTGTACTGTTTTTGGAGAACTTGTGAGTTAGAAGGAAAATAGAATTTTTTGTTACTGGTCACTGGAGTGGAATAAAGAACAGATATGATTAGGATCTAGATCTTCCACAGTGATCTAAGAGATAATAAGGATGCCTCAGAAGACTGAACCAGGAACTAAGCTATCTGATACTTAATCTTCATAAGGCCCCCTGAGAAGCAGACATCATTAATCACATTTGGAAGCAAGATAATAGAGCTTAGGAGCTTGAGCAATTGCACAAAGGCTTGTGTTTGTCAGTCTGGACACTGAAGCAGATTGTGGAAGACATTCAAGCCACTCTTTATCTACCAAGCTTGCTGGGGTGTGGTGGCACACACCTGTCATCCTGGCACTTGGGAGGATGAGGCAAAAGGATCACCACAAGTTGGTAGCCATTCAGCGCTACATAGCGAGTATGAGACCAGTGTAAGCTATGCAGTAAGAACCTGTCTCAAAAGCCTGAATGCATAAACAAGTCACCACCATGCTCATCAGCTGTTGCTTGGACACAAAATGATGGGGGGTGGGCTTGCTGTTTCCTCTCTGGCTCTGCCTCTGGGAGCAGCTTATGCTGTTGCCTTCCTCTGAAATGCTTCTTTTTTTTCTCTCTGCTTTAATCTGGGCAGCCCTTCCCCTAGGTCTAAATCTGCTTCCACTATCCACTCCCCTAGAAGCTGGGCTCCACAATGATCCCTTTGTCTCTAAAGTCTAGACACATACAGGATGCTCTGAGATCATCTCCTTTTGGGTTCATCCATTCAGCGGATCTCCCCACAGAATTCGGCTTTTCTGCCTTTGCAAATGAGTCCACATTAGATGTTCCATAGAAACATATGCTGCCACTGAGCATGGTGTTGCATGCCTGAGGTCCCAGCAGGAGAAGCCGGAAGCAGGGGGATCGCAAAATCAAGCCCACCAGGGGCAACGTAGAGGCCTAGTGAGACCCGGTCTTGAAATAAGTAAGAAGTGGCTGTTTCCCTCAGGCAAATGACTTCATGGTGACAAGCAGGATAAGAAAACCTGTGCTTCTGCCACAAAAGAAACTGCTGGGAAAAGTATGGCGTGAGCCCAAGTAGGCAAATGCTGCCATCAGGAAACGTGCCAGAGTCCTGCTGACCAAGATAGCAAGAAACTCACAGGGAAGGATGGCCGCCTGGGGGCTGAGGAGATAGCTCAGTGGAGTAAGTACCTGCCTGGCAAGCCCAAGGTCCTGGTACCACGAAGTTCGATCTCTGGTACCAAAAAAAAAAAAAAAAGATGGTCGCCTGAACTTTATTAGAGAAAGCAGTAGTGCTCTGGTTGTTGTATTTGGTCTGAAAGCTCATGCTGTTGGTGACATTTTGGCAGTATGGTCTAAGACTGTCAAAGACACCAGCATCTCCTCTTTGGCCAAAGAGAATGAGAGGCCACAATCATAAGTTTTGGTTTTCTTTTAGAGAGTGGATCTCTTTTAAGGGGATTTTGATTGTTTGTTTGAGCCAAAGTCTCACAATGTAGTTCAGGCTGGACTTCAGCTCACCATGTAACCCAGACTGGCCTTGAACTCGGGGCCATCTTCTTCATTTTGGGTGCTACCGGGCATCAAACCCAGAGCCTTGCTCTCTTATAAATAAAATGTGCAAAGTAAGAAAAATGACTGGGAAAGTAGCTCAGTTAGAAGGCCATGGGTTCGACCCTAATAGACCACACACATGCATGCAGACACAGGCGCATATACACATGCACACACATATGCACACACATACAGGCAAATGAAACATTTTGTTTTAAGTAAATAAATCTGTAAGTCAGGACAAAGTTTTCTCCATCAAATCCGAGGTGTGACCTAAGTGAGATCAGAGCCCCCCTCACCTAGTCATTCCCTGGACTCCAGCCCCTGGCCACAGGAGTAGGGTTGTGGGTGTCCTTCCAGGCTCCATCAACAGCTAGGAGCAGACCTGCCCCCTCTGTAGCCCTCCCAGGGCCTTAGTAGAGCCCAAGAGGCCATGATGCTGCAGGGTACTCCATACTGCTGAGGCCGGAGCTGATTCCCTAAACACCGAGTCAGTTGCCAGCTCTGGTGGCGAAGGCACGACAGGGGCTTTCTGATGTTTAAGTCTAGAGTCAAAGGCCTGGGGCTACCTCAGGAGGCTGGAGCCCAGGAGAGGGTCTTACATGGTGATTCTTAGCAGCAAGTGAGAAAACTTCAAGATTCTCCTGGAGGCCCGGCCACATCCTTAGAATGCTAAGGATACTACCATTTCCATCATGGGACCCCAGCTTGGTGTCTCAGTGACAAAGCCAGAAGCAGACCCCTGTCCCCACCCCGCCTCTTCCCTGCCAGCTATTAATGCATTACTCAGTGGCACCTGTGCACCGGCTGTGTGCTTCCTGCAGTTAGAAAGGAGAAAGAGACCAGGTCCCAGGCCTGCAAGCTTTCACAGGGTGGAAAAGCAAGCACCAGGCCCAGAGGGGGAGGCTGGAAAAGCCCCATGGTTCAGAACAAAATAGGGCAGCCAGGCTGGTAAGCAAGCTCTATGGGACAAAAAGTGTCCAGTCATGCACCGCCTAACCTTGGGGACCTACTCTGAGGAACACACTGTAGATGACCACGTGGACAGCAATGCTGCACTCATACAAACCTGGACGCTGTACAGCAATCACTAGACACAGCCTTTGGTTGTGGTTAAGAGACGTGGTAGATGTAGACAGGCTGCTGCCATGGTGACACTCTTATAGTAAAGCTTTGTAAAAATAGATGTCAGAGCTCACTATCAAAGGATGTTAACACTATGAAATAGTAAATGCATACCCAGCAACAGCTTCCTTCATCGTGCTGATTTCGTGTTATGCACTGTACAGAACTGAATCTGCTCCATTTTGATACAACTGGCACTGCAGCAGGTTTGTCAGACTCTGAGTGATGTGTTCAGATACAGTGTTACACAGCTGTAACCTCCCTGATAGAGGCAACATGTGACCACATTTGCTTTCTCTGTTCTACCTGCTACATTAGTCCAACAAGACAGTAGGAATAATTGTTCATAATGTTAATGCTTTCTGAACCTGCAGTGGTTATTACAGCATTTCAGTTTATCTATAGGTAAAACATGAAGAGGTTTTGTTTGTTTGTTTGTTTGTTTTTGAAATAACTATTTTTTATTATTTTTTTCAAAAACACGATAGTAGTACATTCCCAATAATTGATACAATGCATAATGTTGTCCTTGTTGTAGTTATACAGAGCACAGGATATAGACATGATAATTTTTCTAATCAATGTTAGTACAAAAAATTTCTTCTCATCAAACTAAGAGAAAGTAGTTGTATACAAAGTGCAGTATTCCATAATCACAATGGATTATTGGCAGAACTGTTAATCTTGCAAACTATTGATTTAAACCTTTTACAGCTCAGCATACTAATCTAGCTGTACGTTTATGGCTCGTGGTTAAACTTTTCTGCTGGGTGGTTAAGATCAAGTTAAAGCAAGACCTGAATAACATTTAACTTTTATATCTCCCAAGGTCAGTCAAATCCCCTCAGGATTTACTTTGAAACCATGTACAGTGCTTTGTAGAACTGTTGTCAGTGTCAGCCATCTGGATGAGTCATGGTCACTGTTTGACCAGTTTGCTCTTTGTGAAAGCCCAAGAGAATGTTTTCGCTCTAGGTGACTCTCCTTAGGCACACTATACATCATTTATCCCTTTCCTCTGTGGTCCAATAATCTTGAACAGAAAATTTGGGAAACCACTGAGTTATAGGATGTTATAGCACAGGTTTTCTTAAAAACATGAAGAATTAGGGACGGGGAGATAGCTCCATGGCACAAGTGTCTGCCTGGTAAGTGCAAGGTTGTAAGTTCGAATCCCAGTCTCTCCAAACCACCCCCTCAAAATGAAGAATTTTATCTGTGCATAAAGGTAAAGATAAAAATGACATAACCCATGTAAGATTTTTTAAAACATGCCAACACAGAATAAGTGGACTTAACCTCTAATCAATCACATTAGAAGAGGAGGAATTGATATTCGATTTTGACAACATGTACATTTATGCCCGTATACTTAATATGCAGTCTGATAATTGTTGTTGAATGAATGGATGCAGTTAGAATCAGAGAAGGAGGTCCTCATGGAGTGTGGAGTGTTCTGGAAAGTTCTAGTGAAGCCAGGAGGTGCAAGAGTGAAGCAGGATGGAAGAAGAGATCACAGAGCATCTCCTTGGCTAAAACTAAACATTGAAAACACGTTGGCTGAAGCGTCCTCGATGTTGTCTGATTGGATTATTCCAGTACCCAGGATCACACACAATAGCTCTGTGCCACTAAGCTACATCCCTTGCTCTCTCTTCCTCCCCAACAGTCACATGTTGCCTCTTCTAGGGAAGTCATAGGGAGGTCACAGGGCTTTGCTAAATTGTCCAGGCTGGCCTCAAACTGGTGGTCCTCCTGACTCAGCCTTCCCAGTAGCTGCTGTTGTGAAGTGTCATTTTATCAAAAACTGCCTAAATAGCCACCAAGACAATTAAACACATGTCATGACTCCATAAAACACATTGGTTTCAGTTCATTAAAACATTTTAAACCAATGCTTAATGACAAATATGCTCACATTGCAACATTAAACTCCAAAAATAAAAAAAATTAATTCCAAAAATAAACCCCATATTATAGATAGTACAGTCTGAATTAAATTCTAAAAATACTTCATACACATAAAAAGAAGGTAGCAAATGGGGTACTTTTTTCTTTAAATGTTTTTTAATCTTTTAAAGTTGTTGCTTTAAAAAGGGAGCCCAGTACTCAGAAGGCTGAGGCATGAGGACCGTTGCAAGTTTGAGACCAGCCTGGGCTGCAAAGTGAGTTCAAGGGCAGCCTGGCCTTCAGAACTGCATAGGAAGACCGTGTCTCAAAAAGACAGACAGACAAACAGAGGCAGAGGCAGGTAGGCAGGCAGGCAGGCAGGCAGGCAGACAGACAGACAGACAGACAGACAGACAGACAGACAGACAGAGACAGGAGGCAGAAAAAGACACATACAGTGAAAGAAAGAGAGGCAGAGAGAGAGAGAGGCAGAGAGAGAGAGAGAGAGAGAGAGAGAGAGAGAACAATGAATAAAAAATTACTAGCAATTTCCACTCTGAGTATAGACAAATCAATTCTAGCAGGCTCTGCTTTCTTACAGATAATAGCTGTAAGTGGTGGCCAAATTTTTTAAAATTACTTTTTTAAAAAGCCAATGTAAAAGCACTAGAGAATAAATAGAATCTGGAGGGGAGTCAAATTCTGAGAAAATGGAGCAGCAAGAGAGAATAGAGCCTTACTCATTTTCGTAGATGTCAGCCTGAGCCCAGGCTCAGGTTGGCATGGTGTAAGGTGGTTAGGACTCCGGTGGGGGGCGCCGCGAAGCAGGAGAGGTGCTCTGGAGTGAGAGAGCAAGGGGGACACAGATGCTGAACTTAAACTCAGGCCACTGCTTGGTCAGATCCTGAAACTCACATAGGCAGGGCAGACGCCAAGGAGCCTTACTAAAAATAGGAATGATCAACAGCAGCAGAGCCGCTGCAAGGACGGAGGTTGGGGCCCTAAGTCCCTGCTAACTGCTCACTAAAGCAAAACATCAATGCTCAGATTTTCATAAAAATCTAGAAACATCACAGCCAGGGTGAGAGAAACCCAGATTCTGTTTCTATAACTCAAAGCAAAAATTCAGTGATGTCTCTGGGACAGGCTGACATGATGCAGGCCCAAAGAAACCTTGCTAAAAATAGGGGAAAATGAGCTAGGAGCTGAGCTACAAAGGACAGTTTGGAGTCTGAGTTTGTCTTCAGTCAGTTGCTTGCTAAAGCAAAACATCAATGCTTAATGGATTAATACAGAATATGTGGAAACTCCATAGCATCCAATTCATAAGGCCTATATCGTGATCCAAGAGCATCCAGCCTGTAAAGAACAGGAAAATGTGGGCCAGATTTTAGAGATCATGCAGTCAACTGAACCCAGCCCCAGCACAACCTCTGCAGACACTGGAATGGCCACGGAGGGACAGCGAGGCAGCTGCCCTGGCCATCTCCATGAAGTGCAGGAAAATGTACTTTCAACAAACGCGAAACTGAAAAACAGAAAGAAAAGAAAAGAAGCTGTATACAGAAAAAGAATCAGTGGAAATTTTCTAATTGAAACTAACACTTGAAATTAAAAATTCACTTAGTCAGCAGTTCTCAACCTGTGGGTCGCGACCCCAGCGGGAGTCAAACGACCAAAACACAGGGGTCGCCTAAAGCCATTGGAAAATACATAATGCATATCAGGTACTTACATTCTGAATCATAACTGTAACAAAATTACAGTTTGGAAGTAGCCACCAAAATTATTTTTTGGTGGGGGGTCACCGCAACATGAGGAACTGTATTGCAAGGTCATGGCATTAGAAAGGTTGAGAAGCACTGCACTAGATGGACTTGAATTTTAGAAGTCAGTAGGTTTGTCTCCGGTCCTCCGGAATTGTCCTGTCTAAAGACAGAAATTTTTTAATTAATTAATTAATTAATTTTGGGGGGTACTGAAAATCTGACTCAGGACTTTGCATTTTCTGCATCCCCAATCCCTATAAATTTTTTTAGAACAGCGACTTAAATACAAAATGCATTTGGAAGAGTTAAAAAAATTAAGGTTTATTGGAAATGTTAATGTTTAGTTGTTTGACCAATCTTACATACCTATATCTATTAATCTAAACAGATTTGATGATGAAAATATGTAATACAACCATTATTAAATTTTTGTTTTTGTTCTCAAATTCTGTACTATGTGTACTCTTGCTTGTTACTGTTTTTCTATCTTTGTTTCTGCTATTTTTACTCTTCAAAATAAAATTTTTAAAACATGAAAAATAAAATGTACCTAAGTAAAAATTAAAAATAAAATAAAACTCAAAAAGCAAAAATAAATAAAGATAGAATTTTTTTTTTTTTTTTGTCTTTTTGAGGCAGGGTCTCGCTACACAGTTGAGGCTGGTCCTGAGCTCACTTTTGTAGCCCAGGTTGGTCTCAAACCCGCATCAATCCTCCTGCCTCAGCCTCCCGAGTGCTGGGATTACAGGTGTGAGCCACCACACCCAGCAAAGATAGAAATTTTTAATAATTGAAAAAAGCTTGACAGAGTCTCAGGAATATAAAAATACAATAATGTCAAAATATATACATACATGAAATTTCCATCCCATATGTAGAAGAGAGAACAGGACCAAGAACAAATATCTAAAAAAAATAATGGCTTAATTGTCCCCTGACTTTCTTTTCCTACTGAGTTAAGTCTTTTTATTCTTTTGTAATCTCTTCTAGGGTTAACTACTTCTTCCATTGTTATGGATGAACTATAATGTAGGTGATGAAATGTGTAAGGCTCTACTTCAAATGTTGACACTGCTATAAACATAGTCTCTTTCCCTTCTCTGCAACCCAGAATTAAAACTCCGATTCTCGTCATATATTCCACTCTCAGAAGCAGTTCCACTGAGGTAGTTATTTGAAGACAGTCTCATGCTTTTTAGCAGTGGTCTCTGACCAGGTTCTATCTTCTCCATGAATACTACAATGGACTTAGTTTAGATATGTATTAAACTAAGAGGCATTCTCTCAAATAGTTTAAATGCACTTTATTTTTAGACAACTTACATGATGTGTTTTTTTCCCTAAAAAACAATGCCTCCACTCCAACTAAATCACGGTCAAAATAAACAAAGCATTCAAGATGACATCAGTCTGATTTGTCTAAAATCCTGGTGTTAGGTAGATGGCAAGCAGCAGCCCGTTATGACAAGTGATAGATCCAAGGTTACCATCGAATCTGTTAACATTTTTCCATTTCTAAACCATCCTTAAAGAAAATTATAAGTGGTGTCACACCATCCTCAAGGCAGTCCAGGAGAGCAACCATGCCACTGGATTCATGTTTGCACCAATAAAGAACTGATAGTCTTTTAAATTAGCAAGGATGTGTGCTTTTTGTTCTGCTGCCCCCGTCATAAACGGTTTTACTCTGTCTGGTCTTTGCTCTTCAAGTTTGCCTTTGATTGATTTCAGATAGTCTTGGATGTACTTCTTGTAGGCATCTTTTGTGAAGCTGGTTTCCTGCAAGTGATGGTTCAGTACAATATCTACACCAGCGACTAATGTGCTTTCGGTGCCTTCGCCCTCTGGGCCTTCAGCGGAGGCATGCCCACCAATGAGTGAGTCGTCAGTGTTGCCCTCTGTTCTACTGACCATCTTGCCTTCCACCTCCGGGCTTGGCCCGTCCGCGATCTCCCGGATCTTGTAAATGATGAGGTCCGGGTAGACAATCATGATGGTGGCTGAGGGAGACAGCGACCGCGCAAGCTTAGCAGGTGCCAGGAGCTCAAAGTGATCGCGGTGCAGCCAGAGCAGCGCTGGGGGGAGTGGGAAGCGGGCAGAAAAATCTCCCCTGACATTTTGAAAGACAGCCATTTAGATGCAAGAAGCTTAGTGAATATCAGAATAACCAATGTAAATAAAATCACAATGCATAGCAGAAGCAAAAACAGTGGATTAAAAAAGTTAACAGCCAGTTGTACTCTGGGTAAGGACAAGAGTCTAATTAGTTGAAACTAAACTAAGGAAATAATATTGAAAGTGGGGGTAGGGGAGAATACATGTTCCCTAGTGGAGGGGGCATTTGAACCACTGCTGAGTTCTCATTAGAAACTACAGAGACCGGAAGACACCAGACTATCTGTTAAGTTTTTAAGAAGTCAGGAGGACAGGGAGAGCATCAGGAAACTCAGAACTCTACGTTTATCCAAAATAGCTTTCTATAAGATCAAGTAGGAAAAATGTATCAACAATCACCAAGAAAGAGATTTAAGTTGATGCCTTGCATGTTGAAAAGTGTTAGAGAAGCCGGGCGTGGTGGCTCACGCCTGTAATCCCAGCACTCGGGAGGCTGAGGCAGGACGATCGCTGCGAGTTCGAGACCAGCCTGGGCTACAAAAGTGAGCTCAAAGCCAGCCTGAACTGCACAGTGAGACCCTGTCTCAAAAAGCAAAAAAAAAAAAAAAAAAAAAAAAAGTGTTAGAGAAGGAAAGAGACCAGAAATGCTGACAGGTGCCACAGTGATCCTACCTCCGGCTTAACCTTTCCTGCAAGTAGTGGGGAAGGAAATAGGTCCGATGGCGAAGTGCTGATCATTCTGCAGAACGGCCCCTCCTTCCGGTTCTAAGTTGCAGAGGACTGGACTGAGAGAATGAGAGGTGGGATGCAGAAGTCCACGGGAAGGCGCTGGGAGCAGGAGAGCCTGGGCTGGGGAAAAACACAAATAAAGACAGAAATGTTTAATAACTGAAAAAAGCTTGACAGAGTCTCAGGAATATAAAAATACAGCAATGTCAAAACATATACATACATGAAATTTTATGTATATATATTATATACATGCGCTGGGACAGGCAAATAACACACTGGAGTGGCGTGTACTTCCAAGCTGAAGGGCGTAGGGATCAAATCGGGCATTTTATTGGAACCTCAGGAAAGCACACTGCCCAGATGCTCCAGCAAGGGCTGTGTGACAGCCAGCTACCCAGAATTCCCTCAAACGGCAGAGGAAGGAGAAAGAGGAGCCCTCAAGCTATACCCGGGACGAGGAAACACTGGATTTTACACAAGAAGGATGTCAAAAGAAGTCACCCAAGGGCCGGCGGTATAGCTCAGCCTATTTAACTCTTGCTTAGAGGAAGCGCAGGGGCCAGGGTTCGGTTCCTGGCCCCACCTGCCGCGCCGGCCCGCTCTAGACGGCGCTGAGCCAGCGATGGAGTCCTGGTGGCACGCGTCTGTAATCCCAGCGCTTGGGAGATACAAACAGGAGGGTCACTAGGACTCAGTAGTGAGATCCTAAAAAAAAAAAAAAAAAAAAAGACAGAAGTGGACATAAAAAACTCTCAGCAGCTTCTGGGCAACTTCTTAAAAAATCCAATAATATAATAGTGTACTAAGTTATCTAAGTTAATCCAAGGCAAGATGAGAAAGAGTACTGGCATTAAGTCTCTACGTTTTTTTGTAGAACTGAGCTGTGACTCCATCAGATCTGGGCTTTTCTTTGTTGGTGGGCTTTTAATCACATTTTCAGTGTCATTGACTGATATTGGTATATTTAGAATTTTTATATTTTCTTGATGCGGTTTTGCTGGATGCATCTACAAATCTGTCCATTTCTTTCTGTTTTCCATTTTATTAAAAAGTAGGTTCTGGAAGAAAATGCTAACATCTTCCAGATTTTCTCCAGGATCTCTTATGATTTCGCCCTTTTCATTCCTAACTGCATGAAATTGAATCTTTTCTTTCTTTTTCTTTTTAATAAGGTTGGCTGAGGATCTGTCAATCTCACCTAACCTTTCAAGAACCAGTTTTTCAATTCAATCACTTTTTGCATTATTTTCTTAGTCTCCATCGCATTAGTTTCTGCTCTGATTTTTACCATTTCTTCCATCATATGAGCTTCAGGCTTGATTTGTTCTTCCTTTTCTAGAAGTTTCAGATTCAGCCTTAGGTTTTCATTTGACCTTGTTCTGTTTTCCTGGTACGAAAATTCACCACTATAAATTTCCCTCTTAGGACTGCTTTCATTGTCTCCCACGAGTTCCAGTATGTTGTACTGGCGTTGTCATTTAGCTGTACATGCTGCTTAATCTCTTCTTTAATTTTGTCTATGACCTTTTCGATATTCAGAAGGGTATTATTTAATTTCCACATAATTTGGAGCTTTTGAGACTTCTTTTACCATTGATTTCCAATTTCACTGCACTATGGTTGGATAATATGCACGGGTTAATCTCAATTCACTTCTCCAGTATTGGTGAGAGCGTAGACTAGTGTAACCACTACGGAAATCTGTGGTGATTCCTCAGAAACCTAGAGTTAGAGGACCATTCAACCCAGTTGTTCCCCTTCTTGATATCTTCCCAGGAGAATTTAAAACATCATACTAAAGTGACATATGTGTATCCATGCTTATAGCAACACAATGTGTCGTAGCCAAATCTTGATAGCAATCCAAATGCCCATCAATTGATGAATAGATTAAAAAAGATATTTTTATATATAATAGATTATTACTCAGACATAAAGGACAAGGTTAGGACATTTCTAGCTAAATGGATGGACCTTACAACCAAAACATAGATAGATAGATAGATAGATAGATAGATAGATAGATAGATAGATATACAGACAGACAGACGACAGACAGACAGACAGACAGAATGTTGTCTAGTGTGAGAAACTGAAAGTGTAAGTCAGACTCAATTTGTACAACAGATATTATGACATAGGAAGAAGCTGTTCAAAACAGAAAAGAAACTAGGGAAGAGGAAGGAGAAACTGAGAAGAGGATAGAATGCAGATGGAGCTTTGTGAATGGAGGCAGAAGGGATCTGAACACAAGGGGCGGGAATGGGGGAAAGAACTGAGATCTGTCACATACAGGTACAAGGTCTCTGAACTGAATGTGATCATTCTATATACCTAAGTTGGACCAATAAACTTAAGTAAAAAGTAAGAAAATAAACAGAATAGAAACCATGAAAGCACTGAATCGAGAGAAATATCATCCAATCTGAAAGGAAACAAGTAGAAAAACTATTTAAAATTTTAATACAAGTAAATTTCTCCAAAGTGAAAAAAATTCAATCTTCTAATCGAAAAGTTATGCCATTTTCCCAATAACATAGGTAGGAAAAAATGCTTAGATATGCTTGCTAATGAAAGTTGAAGGATTTAAAAAAAAAAAAAAGAATCATTTAGACATCCAAGAAGAAAAATTCAAGCACTTCCAATGATTTTTTTTTTATTTTTAATATGTCTACTTTCTTTTAGATCCAACTTCCTGCTGCAATATGTAGTAGGAGAGCACAGGGGACTGACATCTGTGAAGCTACAAGGCAAAGGAAAAGTAACCTCAGAGCTTATCTCTTCAAAATGCCATTCGGAGGGACCAGGGAGATAGCTCGGCGGTCTATGTGCCTGCCTGGCAAGCAGTTCACTTCCCAGTACTGCATGTTGGGCTGGCTCTGCTCTGTGCCGGCCCCAGAAACCTGGTATGATGGCACACACCTGTAGTCCCAGCTCTGGGGAGGCTGAGCTAGGAGGATCACTATGAGTCCAAGCTGTGTAGCAAGACTCTGTTCCAAATAAATACAAATAAATAAAAAGATTTTTTTAAAAAATGCCACTCAGGCATTTTTAAGTGCCTGCAAAGCTCAAGGGCTCTTAAGTGCACAAGGCCTCAGGAACGCAGGATGCATGCATGAGTCCTTCTTGTGAACACAGACAAGCTGATCAAGAGTCGCATTTGAAACCTCAAAACTCAAACAGAAATGCTGTCATAAAAATCCTAATGGTGAATAACAAATCCATTGACCTGTACAATCAAAGTTAAACAGCAGGGAAACTCATGGAGCAACATGGATTTTGATGCCATAAACTTTACAAAGAAAACAATTTAAAAAAAAAAAGGTGGAGGGGAAAGGGGAAAAATAATTGAGCTACACTGTTTATGTACATGTACAAGGAATATAATCATTATATGCTGCAAACATGTATAAGTAAGTTTTTTTAATTTTGCAAAGAAAGAATATTGATCAGAAAAAAGACAACAGAAGAGAGGGTACAGAGGAGTGAAACAATGCTCACCTCATATTTTCTGGCTCATCAATTAAAGACATCTAAAATTAAAAGGATTTTTAGAAGCATAACATATTAGTCTCCTTGTGCAGGTTAGGTTCCAAGGTTAGGGTCTGTGAGCAGATGCCTACAGAACAGTGTGAATTACACACATCAAGAAGTTTAAGGCACTGGCTGGCAAATGGGAAGTTCTCAGCTACACACTGCTACTGGTGAGACTGAAACAAAGGGACGTGGTGGCTGTCAGACTCAGTGGAAGAGTCTAGTTGGAGGAGCAACTTGCCTTAAGGTGCCACCTTTTTTCCAGGATAGATTTGAGGTGCTGGGTGGTCTCTCAAAGGTTAGGAGACAGGGGTGTAATCCTATGTTGAAATGGTACAAACAAAAAAAAAATTTTCCTTTTTTTAATTACTGTCTTCAATCATGCCCTTTCAGATCCCCTACCCAGGATATTAAAAGGTAGTTTATGAGAGCTTTTACTTTAAAATCAAGAACAAGACAAGCATATTCATTGTCGCCACTCTATTGAGTATAGTTCTGGAACTATTAACCACAGCAATTAGACGAAAGAAAAATAAAGGGAACGAGGATAGGAAAAGAAGAAGTAAAATTATCATTATTTGAAGATGACATAATATTCTATGTAGAAGACCCCCAAAAGTCCACGAAAACCTTTTAGATTGAATAATTAAATTTAGTAGCATGCCTGGATACAAAGTGAACACCTAAAACTCAGTAGCATCCCTATAAACAAGAAACAATCTCACTGAACAAGAAGTTGGGGAAAACATACACTTCACAGTAGCATCCCCAAAAATGAAATACTTAATAGTCAATTTAACAGAGGAAGTAAACATCTATACTTTGAAAAGTACAGTACTCTGAAAGAGATCGAAGAAGAGTTCAGAAAGTGGAAAAGCATACTTTGTTCATGGAAACAAAGAACCAACTATGAAAATAGCCATACTACAAAAATTGTTACACAGATTTAATGTAATCCTGATCAAAATACCATTAGCAAAAAATAAAAATTAAATTTCATTAGCATATTTCACAGATCGAAGAAAACATTCCCAAAATTCATCTGGAACCAGATCAGACTTAAAATAGCAAAGGAAATTCTGGACAACAAAGAAAAGGAAGGAGGCATCACAATCCCTGACTTGAAATTACACTACAAAGCTATTGTGATAAAACCAGCATGGTACTGACAAAAAAAAGATCTGAGAATCAATGGAACAGATTTGAAGATGCTGACAGAACTACAAACACATTCAGCCATCTTATCTTCAGCAAAGAGCCAAACATGTTTCCTGGAAGAAAGATAGCCTCTTTAATAAATGGGAAAACTGGCTCTCTGCATGTCAAAGATTAAACTAGACCCGTATCTATCACCATACATGCAACTAAAGTCAAAATAGACCAAAGATGTAAATATTAAAACAGAAACACTAAATCTAAATCTACTAGAAGCAAAATAGGGAGAAATCTTGAGGATATAAAGGTAAGCAGAGAATTCATGAACAAAAACCAACCTGCATGGGAAATACTTCAAAAAATCAACAACTGGGATCTCATCTTATTGAAAACATTTTGTGCATAAAAAAAAAAAAAATTACCAGCAGAGTGAAAGACCCCCCCACAAATTGGGGGAGGAATGATTACCCAACTGTTCCTCAGACAAAAGACTTCCATCTAGAACATATAAAGAGGGGCCTGATAGGATGGCTTTCCTAAGTGCCTACTTAGGAAAGCTTGGGCGGCCTCAGGGACTGCGGTTCGATCCCCGGCACCACATGCTGCGCCAGCCCTACCCTCGGGGCAGGCTGAGCCGGCCATAAAAATGAGTGAATAAACAAACAAAGGTTCTGAAACAAGAAAATAAATAAATAAAATTTTTAAAAATTCTTTTAAAAAAAGACAAAAAATATTTATAGAACATATAAAGAAAGAATTTTTTAAAATCAGACCCTCAAAATTGAAAACCCCAGTAGAAAAATGTGCATATGGGATGAATATACACTTCTCAGATGAAGAATACAACAAACAGATAAATATATGAAAAATATTTAACATCATTGGTCATTTCAGAGGTGCAAATTAAAGCAACGCTGAGATTCCATCTCACACCAGAAAGAATGACTATCATCAAAAAGTCAATAACCAATGCTGGTGGGGCTGTAAGGGAAAAGAAACCCTCACTGTTGGCGGGCATGTGGACAGGTACAACTACTGTGGAAATCAACGTGGATATTCTTCCAGACAAACTAGCATTAGGGGTCCCATTCCACGCAGCTATTCCCTTTCCCAGAAGCATGGAAAACACCATACCACAGCAATATATGTGCACCCATGTTTAGAGAAACAGAATCTGTCATAGCTGAATCTTGGAAACAACATAAATGCCCATGAACTGAGAAATGGATGAGAAAGATGTGGCATTTTTATACAATGGCGTATTACTTAGCTATAAGGAAAGGTAAACTCTGGGCCTCTATAGGTAAATGGAGGCAACTAGAGAACATATTCATATGGGAAATAAAGCAATCTCTCAGATGTAAATATCGTATTGTCGCCCTTTTGCAAGAAACTGAAAGAGTGAACAAAACATGAAAGTACAGTAAATGTTTTGCGAGAGAAAGAAACTGCTCAAAAGGAAAGACCTGGGATGGGGAAAAGGAGAAAAGAAGGAAGGAAAAAAATATACATGTATGCACAAGATGCGAAGTAATTGTACCACTACTTTCTATTAGTTCACTGAAAGAAGCGGCTAGTGCTTACACTGTTTGATCAATTTTCCATGCCTGTATATAGCAATCTGAACCACGACTTTGAAGGTAACAATATCCAATATAACAACCATTGTTAATTAACTACCATCTTATTTTTAAAGCCTGAATTGTTTTTATTGGGCTTTTAAAAATTCTCTTTAAAATGAATCAAAGGTAGTTTCAAACTTCAGATGTAGCCATCCAGGCCAGACCTGTGGCTCTTATGAGGTTTAAAGTTTACTTCCAGTAGCAAAAGTGGCCAGGAGAGAGGGGAGGGTTCTCTGACTCTAGAAGCTGCCTCTTTAGTCGGTCCCTGTCATGATACCTTGAGTGGTGAACACTGGCCAGCCCCCTTGTCCTCCAGGTGATAGCTGACCAAGGTCCAAGGCTTCCATGGACTCACCTTTGTGAACCTTCTGAGCAGTCCAGGTGGGCAGCTGAGTCTAGCTCAGCACTATCCACCCCTCTTCTGCTCCACCCCAGGGTCTGCCCCTGCACCGGGGGACCTGATCCAATCAATGCACATTATGGCAGTGTGAGGTGTGGCAGTCCTGGGCCCTTGAAGTTCACCAAAGTGCATGTGACACTGCTGTTTGGCTTGGCAGTCCCTATCTCGCATTGCTCTCTCTCTTGCTCAGGCTTACAGCAGTGGGCAAGGAGGTGAGGTATGTGTGTGGCAGCCTGTGGGGGCAACAGGGCAGTGAGCCCCGGGAAGGTAGCCATATCTAAGTTGGCAGATCTCTTTAGAACAGGGAAGCAATGTTGTTTTACAGCAGCTGGGCTGATACCCAGTTGACCCTCAATCTGTTAGGTCACCATGGTGAGAAGCAGGAGAGGTCTTGGGCAAGTGCAACCCCTGTCTCTCAGGATTAGTGGTGCATTCATCAAGCTGGAACCTCGAGTTCTCTTTTTCATTTATTCTTCCTTGCACAGAACATTTCCTCAACCTTTACTATGTGCCAAGGCCTGACAGAGACTCTGAGGGAAGTAGCTGTAGGGTTCCAAACCAAGCCCAGACCTCAAGTAGGTTGGCCTGATCCTGAGCTTTGCTAGGAGCGTTTGAGTGGCTTGAAGCAAGGAAATGACACAGCCATGCCTGGGATCCAGAAAGATCAGTTCAGAGGGAGGCAGAGGGATCAGGAGACAAATGCCTGTGGGCACGGAGATGGCACGGCCTTGTGCAGGATGGGACAGGTATGAGATCAGAGTCTCCACAGTGAAGACGCACATCTGCCTTTTCTTAGGAGAGAGTCTCAGTGAGTGCATACACTGCCCAAAGCTCCACTTTGCGAGCTCCTGATCCACCTCCCTGACTGTCAGCCCCCTGGGGGTCATCTCCATCATCACCCACCTCTCCCTCAAACAAGGGCCTGGAACTGACTGACTGTGAGCTGAACCTAACAAAGGAACCCTAGGCCCAGGCCCATGGTCACAGGCTGAGTTCTCCAGGAGTTGACACTACACAGAAGTTTGCGAATTCAATGTGTTTATAGGAATCGACCTATCTGAAAGCAAGAGGGAGAAAAAGCAAGATTAGGCCCAGGAGCCTGGTGCATGCTGGGAATCAATCACAGAGCTGTGGAGAGGTCTGCCTGTCCTTGTCTCAGATCAGGTACAGCTGATCCCTGCTTTCCATAAGCCACCGGCTGCAGACTTTCCCACAGGGTGTGGCCAGCCAGGAAGGCACTCTGCACTGGGGCAGAGTGTGACAGAGCTTTGGGCTGGAGTCTCCACAGCTGGGCAGTGAGCCCGCCTCAGAGAGGGATCCAAATGATGCTGCGACCACACCCACTTGTGCACTCCCCCACCTCTGCAGAATGAGAGCACCCCTGTAGGTTTGCCAGCCAGGTTCCAGAGAAGGAAACAGAAAGAACTGCAGGTCTTAGAAACCCTATGATTCTGTAACTGAAGCCCCAGGCATCCAGCATTAGAAAGGTGAACTTACTTCTCAAGAAATTTCATTATGTCTTCCCTGCTGAGACAACATTTTGGGGGTTTTTCTGTTGTGCTAGATTGTATCTGATTTTTACCCTTGGATAACTCCCCAAAAACCAAGAGTACAAACCATGAAGAATGTGGGTTTAGTATTTGTTGTTGTTGTTTTGGTTTGGTTTGTATTTTTGGTCTTTTGACTTGGGTTTTGGTTTTGTTGTTGTTGTTTTTTCCTGATCCTTGGATCACCTAGATGTGAGGTCACACTGGCCAGCCTGCCTTTGCAGGAATGAACTGAACTAGAGATAGGGATGGAGGCATTAGTTGTGTGACCATCTCCTTGACAGTTCCTCTGGGATCCACTGGCAGTGACTCGAAGTGGCTTTGCCTCTGAGGAGCAAACCTCCTGTCCAAATCTGATTCAATGATGGAATGTACCTGAGTATAGCTCTCTGTACCCGCAGCCTCCCTCATCCCATTCCTCTCAAAATGGGCAAGTAGATGTCGTTTTTAGAAAGGTAGATAAATGGGCATGCAGAGACAGAGAATGAGGGAAGTTCCAGAAAGGTTGACCTCAGAACAGGAAGTCATAAACACATAAAATATGAAAGTGTGGAAAAATCTGGGACATTTGCATAATTGTTGATGACCCTGACCTAGTTACTTCTATTTTGAAAAATAAGCATGTTCTTCATCCCTTAATCACGGTATTATGGTTTATGTCTAGTTGTCCCCCCCAATGCCTGATGTAGTCATTGGGCAGGGACTTCTATAGATTGAGACTTGATCCATGATCCCTGGAATTATGTGTTTAGTACTGATGGGATTATCGGTCTGAGTAGGGCTAGGACTATGGGTGTGGTCTGGGGCAGATCTCCTTAGGCAGAGAGCCTGATAGGAATATAACGAGAGACAGAGAGACAGACTAGAGCTGTTGCTCTCTGCTGCCCTGTTTGGTTGGCTGCCTCTGTCGCCATTTTGTTGCTGTTCCGCCGCCATGAACTGCTGCTCTCTGCCATGTGCCACTCGGCCTTGGATCCAGCCAAGAATGGACTGAAACCTCCAGTAATTGTGAACTAAATAAACCTTTCCTTCCTTCATTTTGAATGTTGGGTATTTGTCCCAGCAACAGGTCAAAGGTAACTAAGACACAGGGGTTGTCAGGACAATGAACGAGATAGCAGGGCAGGTGCCTGGCAGGGGGCCTCGCACTGAGGCGAGGGGAATGTAACAGTCACCACAGTAAATGGGAGAAGGAGGAAGAGAGGAGGTAACAAGGTCTGGGGCTAGAGGTTCCTTCCTTGGGCAGAAAAGAAAAGCACAAGGTTCCCGTATTTGCAGAGTGCTTCCTGTGTGTCGATATGACTCCAGGGAGCCCGTCCGTGAGCAGAAATGCCAACAGTTATCGAGTTCATGGAGCTCATGTGCTAGTGCAGGAGCCAGCCAGGTATGTTAGATGGTGGTAGGGCTGTAGAAAAGTTCCCTAAGAGTAGAGCACCGGCTTGAGATTAGGGCTGAGGCAGTGAGGCCAGGTGGAGAGGCCCGCACACATGCAACAGCCAAGGCAGACGGGGGTTCGTCACGAAGCGAGGTGGGGAAAGCTTGCAGGGCTGAGCTGCTGGACATCTGACAGAGGGTGGCCAGAGAACCAGGCAGGTGCTCCGGCAGGGTCCCAGCCGGGGGAGCCTCTCCAGGAAGCTCAGGGGTGAGCAAGGGAGAAAGAGGTGTAGGAGCAGGGACTGGCACCCAGCACTCCAAGGGGGAAATCCCTAAGGGTACCTTCTTCCAGCACTACCACCAACAGCCCCATCCATATGGCCCGTGTAAAGGAACTGTTCCAGGATACACCACGGTAGTCCTACACAGGACAAGTCCCAGCCGGTAGTTACCGATGGATGGTTAAGTAAGACGAATGCTTCCCCAGATTAAGGACATGCAGAAGGAGTGCAGCTTGAGATCTGGGAGGCTGACTTTCGTGCCTACGTCATTACTCTCTGGCAAAGATGAAGAAGGAATATTTAACACAGAGCAGAAAAGAAATGACCTATCTTCCCCTTATTTTTACCTACAAAGTTCTAAACCACAAATGGCATGAATATGATACAAACTTCAAAAGACACAAAAGAATGAAAAACTTATTCTCCGCCCCATTTCAGCTCACCGACTCAGCAGGCCTCTCCCCATAAGGGCAGTGTGTCACCTAGCCACCTCTGGCTCGGGGGGGCCCCCCAGAGCCGTATTCCAGAGTCCACGTGTACCGCTTGTTTGGGGTTAATTGTGGTTCTTTCCTCGCCTTGATTCACATGGCAAGGTCCACCCTCCACTATTTCAGAAGGTGATGACACACATTTGAAAACAGAATCTTTAAAGAGGTGAGCGAGGTGAAGCAGCCATCACCAGGGTGGGCTCTAATCCAGTTAGGCTGGTGTCTTAGCAGGAAATGAACCAGAGACACAGAAGACCGCAATGGGATGCAGGGAAGACAGCTACCTACAAGCCCAGCAGGGTGAGGCCTCAGGCAGGAAAAGCTGCTGCGACTTGATCTTGAACTTAGAGCCTCCAGGGCTGTGAGAAACTAATTTCTATTGGTCAGCTGTGGAGTCTCAACCGCTTTATCTCCAAGCACGTCCCGGCCCTAGCAACAGTGGCAGTAGGTAACTATTAAATCTATCCACAGGCATACCTCCTTGTTCCCACAATCTTAATAGATTTTTTGGCAATTACATAGCTGTTTATTTCAATGACATCTCTTCAAATTCAGCTCACTAATTTAAAATAGTATGATCAAATAATCTAGCATGAAAGATGGATAAAGTTCATTCATATAAAAAGATGCAAACAAAATGATGATTCTAATGTGTCTATGTTAAATACAGAAAAAAACGTTTAGGTTTATAATATGCTAACTAAGCAGCCAATTGCCTAAGTTTTACATTGTTGACCACATCAACAGTTTGTACTTGCAGACTACAGAGTAAAACAACAGGAATTTGTAGTGTTCTTTAAAGATTCAGTAAAAATCTGTACACATTGCAAGTTCATTTGAGATATTTTACCTCTTTCAACTGACTAGCTTGTAGAAACACAAGTTTAAAGTAGAGCAGCTTTAAGTGGGGAATATTTTGTGAAGAATTTCACTGCCCATGCCAGGAGTGGTGGCGCATGCCTATAATCCCAGCACTCGGGAGGCTGAGGCAGGAGGATTGATGCGAGTGCGAGACCAGCCGCGGCTACAAAAGTGAGCTCAAGGCCAGCCTGAACTGCATAGCGAGACCCTGTCTCAAAAAGACAAAAAAAAAAAAAAAAAAGAAAAAGAAAGAAAGAATTTCACTGCCCATTAAGTGTACAGTGTTAAATCTTTTAAATCTTTTTAAAAATCTCTCTCTCTCTCTCTCTCTCTCTCTCTCTCTCTCTCTCTCTCTCTTTCTCTCTCTCTCTTCCTTTCTTTCTTTATTTGAAAAAGGCTCTCACTATGAAGTTTGGATTCATAGTGATCTTACTGTCTCTGCCTCTCCAGGGCTGGGATTACAGGTGTGTACCACCATATCAGATTTTGGAGCCAGCATGGTGAGCCCAGGGTCCTGGGGGCCAGCATGGCTAGCTCAGGGTCCTGGGGGCTGGCATGGTGAGCCCAGGTTCCTGGGGCCCAGCATGGTGAGCCCAGGGTCCTGGGGGCCGGCATGGTGAGCCCAGGGTACTGGGGGCCGGCATGGCATGTGGCACTGGGGAATGAACTCTGGTTTTTGCACTTGCTCAGCAGACACTTAGACCACCGAGCTAACTTCCCAGCCCAGACTACAGCGTTATGCACTTTGCTACTTCTTATTTAAAGGTGTATCTCAGAGATAACTCAATCTGTGCACATGGAGCCGCTTTATTCTTTTGAAAAACAGCAGAGTCTGCTGCTGCATAGACATTTAGCCTTTTATTTAATCTTTTTTCTATTAGCAGCCCTCACAGCACTCCAAATGCTATTATCAAAAATAAATAAATAAATGGGAAGTAGCATCACATGCATGTTATTTCATACATGTGTATATATACACGTAGGAAAAATTTACAGTAATATGACTGCTTTAACTGAAAATAAATGAATTTAAATGACAGATGCTGCCAAATGGCCTTCCAAAAAAATACCAATAACCTTTCAGGTTTTATTCATTCATTCAGGTTCTCACACTAGCAAGAAAGTGCAATATTTATTTCACTTACTAATACAGTCTGATTTATTTCACTTACTAATACAGTCTCTAGTTGCATCCATGTAGCTATATGAGCCTCAAATTTATCTTTTTTATAGTTGAGTAATACTCCACTGTGTAAAAGATATCATGTCTTGAGGAGGGCATTCTCCAAAATAGACCATATACTAGCACACAGAGCACTCTTAAGTAAATGCAGCATTAGGAATTGAAATTATCCTATGTCTACTATCTGACAGTGGAATAAAACTGGAAATTATTGAAAAAAGAAACTACAGAAACACCATAAACACATGGAAATCAAATAACAACCTCCTAAAAAACCAGTGGCTCACAGATGAAGTTAAAGAAGAAATTGCCAAATATTTACAATCAAACAAAAATGCAGATACAACCAACCAATTGTAAGATGCAGTCAAAGCTGTCTAAGAGGCAAACTTACAGCATTAAGTTTGCACATAAGTTTGCACAGAACTAGCCCAAATAAATGATCTTATGCTGCACCTCAAGCTCCTAAAATAGAAGAACAAGTCAATCCCAAAGCCCAAAGAAGGCAGGAAATTATAAAGATTAGAGCAGAAATTAATGTATTGGACATGAAAAAAACAGTACAAAGAACAAAGGAATCAAAGGGTTAGTTCTTTTAATTTTTGTTTCTTTTCTTTCTTTCTTTCTTTCTTTCCTTTTTTTTTTTTTTTGGTGTCAGGGATTGAACTCAGCACCTTGCACTTGTCAGGCAAGCACTTATTCCACTGAGCTAGCTATCTCTCTGGCCCCCTAGAGTTGGTTCTTTGAAACAATAAGTAAAATTGATTTTAAAAAAAGGAAAAATTCATGCAATAACGAATAAAAAAGGCAAAATCACTGCTGACCCTAGAGAAATTCAGATCACCAATACCTACTTTGAAAATCTTTACTCTCACAAGATGGAACATATAGAGGAAATAGACAGTTTCCTAGATACATATTAAGTGTCAAAACTGAATCAATAAGATGTACAAACTCTCAATAACCCAATGATGAGAAATAAATTTGGAAATATAATTTAAAACTTACCAATAAAGAAAAGTCCAGATCCTGATGGATTCACAGAAGAATTCTATAAGAACTTTAGAGAAGATTCAAGGCCAACTTTTCTCAAACTCTTCAGTGAAGTTGAAGGAGAAGCAAGTCTCCCAAACTCACTCCTAGAGGCAAGTATTACTCTGATTCCAAAACTAGAGAAAGATCTAACTAAGAAAGAGAACTACAGGCCACTCTCTAATGTATATAGATATGAAAATCCTCGATAAAATACTATCAAACAGAATACAGGAAATCACCAAGAAGATTGTACATCGTGAAGCGGGATTCATTCCAGGAATGCAGGGATAGTTTAGCATATGTGAATCCATAAATGCAATACACCACATGAATAGAATCAAGAACAAAAGATCAAATGATCATCTCAGTAGATGAGCTTTTGACAAAGTCCAATATTCATTTATGATGAAAACTCTAGAGAATTGAAATAGATCATCTATATCTCAATGTGATAAAAGCCATGTATGAGAAACTAAATAGACAACAACTGAAGGCCTTCGCTTTAAAATCAAGAACAAGACAAAAATTTCTACTGTCTCCACTCCTATTCAGTATAGTTCTAGAAACGTTAGCCAGAGCAATTATACAAGAGAAAGAAATAAAAGGAATAAGGATTGGAAAAGAAGTCAGATTATCATTATTGCAAATGAACATGACACTTATGTAGAGGACCCCAAAAACTCCACCAAGAGTCTTGTAAATTTAATCACCACATTCAGCAATGTAGCAGAATACAAAATCAACATCCAAAATTCAGTAGCATTTTTGTACACAATAATAAATGCACTGAGAGAAAAATTAGGGAAACTATACCTTTCATAATAACATCCAAAAAATGAAATACTTAGGAATCAGTCTCACAAAGGACATAAAGTATTTATACAGTGAAAATGACAGTACTCTAAGGAAAGAGACTAGTGAGGATTTCAAAAACCAGAAAGAAGCCAGGCGTGGTGGCTCACGCCTATAATCCCAGCACTTGGGAGGCTGAGACAGAAGGATCAGTGTAAGTTCGAGACCAGCCTGGGCTGAAAAAGTGAGCTCAAGGCCAGCCTAGACTCCATAGTGAAACCCTGTCTCAAAAAGACAAAAAAAAAAAAAAAAACAGAAAGATATTACATGAGCCTGAATAGGAAGAATGAACATTATGAAAATGGCCATGCTCCCAAAACTGTTATACAAATTCAATGAAATCCCAATTGAAATGCCATCAATAAACCTCACAGAGCTACAGAAAACTTTCCTCAGATTCACTTGTAACCAAGAGAGACCCATGATATCAAAACCAATCCTAAGAAACAAAAGGAAGGCATAAAGTATCACAATCTCTGACCTGAAATTATACTAAAAGGCTACTGTGATAAAATCAGCCTGGTACCAGCATAGAGACAGACCTGAGGATCAGTGGAACAGATTAAAAAATGTGGACACAACTACAAAGATGATCAGATACCTTATCTTTAATAAAGGGGCCAAACATGCTCACTGGAAGAAAGATAGTCTCTTTCATAAATGGTGCTAGAAAAACTGACTTCCATATGCCAAAGGCTAAAACTAGACCCACACCTATCACCATGCAAAATGGATCAGAGATTTAAATATTAAAACAGAAACACTAAATCTACTGGGAGGACATTAGGTAGAAACTTTAAGGACATAGGGGTAGGTAGAGAGTTCATGAACAAAAGTCAAACTGCACAGGAAATACTTCAAAGAATCAACAACTGGGATCTCACCTCTTTGAAAAGCTTCTACACTTTAAAACAAATCTTTGGCAGAGTAAGAAGAAAACTCACAAATTGGGAAGAAAGTATAGCCAACTCTTCCACCAACAAAGACATTCTATCTAGAACATCTAAAGATTTTTTTTTTTAATCAGGCCCCCTAAAGTCAAAGACCCAATCCAAAAATCTGAGATGAATATACACTTCTCAGAGGAAGAAATACAAATGGCAAGTAAATATATGAAAAAAATGTTCAACGTCATTGCTCATTCGAGAAATGCAAATTAAATATTGAGATTCCATATCACCCCAGAAAGGATGGCTAACATCAAGAAATCATCCAATAACAAATTCTGGAGAGTCTGTGGAGAAAAGGGAACGTTTCTCCACTGTCGGTAGGAGTGCAGACTGGTAAACCACTGTGGAAATCAGTGTGGAGATTCCTTCGAAAGGTAGGATTGGAGATTCCATTCAAGCCAGCTATTTCCCTCACGAATGTTTTTCCAGAAAAGCTCAAAACCTCATACCACAGCAATCTTTGTACACCCATGTCTGTAGCAGCTCAGTGTTTCACAGCTAAATCTGGAAACAACCCAGATGCCCATCAACTGAAGAATGAATAAAGCAGATGTGGTATTTTTACACAATGAAGTATTACTCAGCTATAATACAGGATAAACTGGAGTCTTTAATCAGTAAGTGAATGCAGTCTGAGAACATATTCTTAAGCAAAATAAATCATACCCACAGGGGCAAACATTGTATTGTCTCCTTAGTGTGAGAACCTGAAAAAGAAAATGGAATCTGAAGAGTACAATAAATCCTGGGAAAAGAGAATGAACTTATTTAAAAGCAAAGAGTTACTGAGTTGAGGAGAAGGATAGGAGAGGGAGTGAGAGAAATAGATGTATTTATATGTGCAAGAAGGGTGGTTTGTTTAGCTCTACCGTACATTTTTGCTGGCCTATGGACAGGAGCAGATAATACTTAATTTGTTTTGTCTCCTTTTATAAATTGTTTGTACCTTTTCTCTTTCAATTTCTTAGACATTTCCAGCTTTAAGAAACCTATCCCTCACAATCTCTCCATCCCCAAGTGTCTCTTGGTTGTCCTTGCAGATTAGAAAACATCTTTCCTTCAGTGTACAAAAAACAAAGATAAGCCGGGCGTGGTGGCTCACGCCTGTAATCCCAGCACTCGGGAGGCTGAGGCAGGAGGATTGGTGTGAGTTCGAGACCAGCCTGGGCTACAAAACTGAG
>PVJA010006296.1:0-74049 GCA_004027025.1 Myocastor coypus
AAAAAAAAAAAAAAAAAAAAAAAAAAAAAAAAAAAAAAAAAAAAAAAAAAAAAAAAAAAAAAAAAAAAAAAAAAAAAAAAAAAAAAAAAAAAAAAAAAAAAAAAAAAAAAAAAAAAAAAAAAAAAAAAAAAAAAAAAAAAAAAAAAAAAAAAAAAAAAAAAAAAAAAAAAAAAAAAAAAAAAAAAAAAAACCCACAAGTGAGGAGAAATAAATTGTGTTTCATCAAAATTAAAAACTTTCTAAGGAAATCATCAAAAAATGAAAAATTAACTTATAGGATGGAGGAAATATTTGCTAATCAAGTATCTAATAAGGAATATATATGCAGACTGCAACTCAGTTGTAGACAAGCCAAATTTTAGAGTCAAAGAATTTGAGTCATTATGTCTTTAAATAAGATTACAAATAGTCAACAAGTATAAAAATGATGCTGAACATCGTTAGATATTTAGAAAGTGCAAATCAAAATCACAATGAGACATCATTTCCCATACTTTATGCTTTAGAATGACTAAACAAGCAAACAAGAAACCAACAAATTTTGTCAAGAGTGTGGAAAAACTGCAACTTTGACACATTCTCACAAAATGTAAAATATGCTCTCTTGATAAACCAGTTTATCAATTTCATAAAAAGATATATATATATATATATATATATATATATATATATCATTCTATATGTACCAGGAATTCCACTTGTAGTAGCTGAGACATGACTTTTTAAGAAATATAGCATGTGATAAAAAGCTTTGATGCACAAAGATACATGAAAATATAATAATATGGTGAAAACTATGCATATTTATTTTTTACAAAGTAATCATAAAGTTAAATATTCTTCTATTCATGTCCCTATACTTACCAAAGCAAGAAGTTAAATTGTACATATTTGTATGTTTACATTTGAATTATCTTGTATTATCTTAGATTCTGATGCAAATAAGAAAAAATTAAGCTCTTTCATTCCATCTTTCCTTTTTCTGTTCCTCCTTTTTTCCTTCCTTTCTTCCTTCTTTCTCTTTCTTATTTGTCTCTTTTCTTCTTTCCTTCATTTTCCCTTCTCCCTTGTGTTTCTTCTTTTGTTTTATTTAATTTTTAAAGTTTATTTCAGTTATTTATACTTTGAGATAATTATGTTTTGATTTTAAAGACAGCTATCTGATCTGTAATATCTTACAGGGGCTGTTATAAGGCAGCAAGGACCTTTCTTACAGGAATGTTGTTGGGAAATATGAAGTAGAGTATATTCATCCTATATCTGACAAACTTCGTCTTAATATAGTAAGTCTTTTAGACATTCCTTATTGTTTCAATCCTTGATTTATTGTATTTTCTCTGTAAATATTTTACTGTTAAACAAAAGACAATGCTCTAATCCAAATGAACAAATCTCATAAAGAGGAATAATAAATATCATTTTATGGTATTTTAGGAGATATGTTTCATTGTTTTGAGGTGACAACACATGTTTTATAAAGTAGGGGTACTTTACATATTGTGGGTTATTGCTTGTTTGGTCTGCGAGTCATAGTGGTTTCAATTCTTATCTGCCTTTTAAAAAGGAGCATATATGTATTTGGTTTTATGCTTCTCATTATTTCACCCATATTCACAAGAGCCATGTGAAGTAGATTTGTTCTTTTTAAAAATTGAAATGTATACATTTGAAGAGTAATGAATTTAAAATGTAAATGTATGCATGTGTAACAAATAATTATGAAGCAAATCCCATGTTATCAATATCTAGGTTAATAAAAAAAGAAAGCTGCCATCCCAGCAGCTACTTGTGTCCTTTTCCAACTACGCCTACACTGTCTCTTTAAAGCCACTATTGTTCATGTTAGTCATTTTCTTTATAGTTTTATTGCCTACCAGAACATATCTAAATAAATTTTTATTTATTTATTTATTTTTAAGAATTTATTTATTTATTTATTTATTTATTTATTTATTTATTCTTGCTTCAGAACCTTTGTTTGTTTATTCACTCATTTTTATGGCCGGCTCAGCCCACCCCGAGGACATGGCTGGCGCAGCATGTGGTGCTGGGGATCGAACTGCAGTCCCTGAAGCCGCCCAAGCTTTCCCAAGCAGGCACTTTAGACCACTGAGCCATCCCGCTGGGCCCCCCTAAATACATTTTTAAAATTTTTTAATCTTTTTTTTTTTTTTCTGTCCTTTTGACAGCAATGTTGTTCAAGCTGCTTTTTTTTTTTTTTTTTGTACAGGGTCTTACTACTGATTCATAGTGATCCTGCTTGTACCTCCAAAGTGCTGGGATTACAGGTGTGTGCCACCACACCCAGACTCCATTGCCAGCTCAGCCCTTGAGAGAGGGTTGGCGTGGCAGGTGGGGCCAGGATCAGAACCTTGGCCCCTGTGCTTCCTAAGCAAGCGCTTAATTGCTTAATCTGCTGAGCTATACCGCTGGCTCTCTAAATACATTTTTAAGGAAATTTCATTTTGTCTTTTAATGCATAAATGGAACTGAGTAGAAACTACTTTTATATGTGCTACAGGTTTTGCTCAACGTATATTATTCATTATCATGAAGTCCCAGTTCATTAATGTTTTTATCATATATCAGAGATTTTTATCCTTTCTGTTGTCAGTGGATGTTTGGACTATTTCCAGTTGCTGGTTGTAATAAGCAGGGCTGCTGTGAACCTCTTGTGTAGGTTGGGGTGATATCTTGATCGTCTAAGCTCCTGCCTGGCAAGCGCAAGGACTGGGGTTCAGTCCTTGGCACTACATGCCATGCAGGACTTTATGCTAGCCACTGAAACCAGGTACACACCTGTAATCTGCTGGGCAGGCTGAGACAGGAGGATCACTGAGTCTGAGCTGTGTAGTGAGACCCTATACCAAATGAATAAATATATAAATAAAAATTGAGGAAAAAAAATCCCTTATTGTGCTTATCTTCATTTTTGGAGCACATATGTATGAAGTTTCCTAGGCTGTGTATGCAAGGATGAAATTATTGAATCATGGAAAATGCCCACCTTGGTTAGATAAAGTGCATCCCTCCATTATATTTACTAGATAATACTAAACACTTCAAAAGTGGTTCTTTGGACTACTTCAAATCTGTGAGCAGCTTAATATTGACAACCTTGCTAAAACTTTGTGTTGTAGAACTTTTAATTTTTGCTAATCCACCAAATATTTAATGGTTTCATCTTCAAATAATTTCCATTCTTTATTACTAATGATAGTATCTTGATTAGGCAAATTTGTTGTTTTGTAAAGTGCCCATTCAAGTCTCCCATTTTCTCCTGGGTCATTGTGTTTTAAAAAATGATGTAGTTTTCTGTACCTTTTGTATGTGAATTGTTTTTTATATATGTTGCAAATGTCTTCTACTCCTGACTTGCCTTTTCATTCTGAAATCTTTTGATGAAAGATGTTTTTAATTTTAATATATTTGAATATTTATTGACTTCTTGTTCAGTTGATGTTTTGCTTGTGCTGATTAGAAAGTTTTTTCCCATTGAAGGTCATGAAAATAATTTGTATTAATTCCATATTGACCTTTAATGTACCTGGAGCTGTTTTATTTTTTAAAATTATTTTTATAGCTGGCTCAGCCTACCCTGAGGGCAGGACTGGTGCAGCATGTGGTGCCAGGGATTGAACCGCGGTCCCTGCAGCCGCCCAAGCTTTCCTAAGCAGGTGCTTTAGACCATTGAGCCATCCTGCCGGGCCCCCTGGAGCTGTTTTAGTATGTTATTTTTTTATTTGAATTTTACTTTATCATTAGTAGTTGTTTATAGCACGTAAAGAATACATTCATTACTGGGAGTGGGTACATGTTGATTTTTCCCCCTTTTCTCTCTTCCCCCTCCCTTCCCTTCCCTTCCCTTCCCTTTCCCTTTCCTTTCCTCTTCCCCTTTCCCATCTCTCCATCTCTCAATAGCCTTCCTTTTTGTAAAAGATCTATCGCTATATTTAAAAAAATTATTTATTTTTAAAGGGTAAAAAATAGTGATTAAAAAACATTAGAAACAATACAAGATTTCACTAAATGAAGTAATAGGTGTTCAACAATGCCTGCTGTATTACATGATGCTATCTTCAAATTAGTTGTTCAGATTACCAGATATAAATGTGTAAGATTTATCTTCTGTTTTGTATGTTATTTGAAATAAGGGTGTAGTTGTTAATTTTTCCCCTAGGATTCTTTATTATGTGCTTTTGGAGAATTCATCTATCCTTTACCCAAAGGACCGCTGTCACTATATTTGCTTTGTAATGAATCTTGTTATCGTACAGAGTCCTGCCATGTTATTGTTAGTTTTCAGGAGTATCTTGGTATTTTGTACCTTTTGCATTTCCATGTAAATTTAGAATTAACTTGTGAAATTCTACAAAAGCCAAACCAAATCAGACTAAAACCCAAACCAAAATGAACTGTTATGATTTTTCAAAAATTTAGTTTGCATTTACTCTATTAGGATTTTTAGAGAACGTCATTTTTGTAATATTAAGTCTCCCAATCCATGAACATATTGTGTCTTTCTACTTAATTTAGTTTTCTTATAATGTAGATCTTGTACAGGAAAGAATTAAATAATGGGGCAGGCCAGATAGCTCAGCAGATTAAAAAACCTGCTTAGGCAGATGCAAGGACTCTGGTTCAAACCCCTGTGTGACCTTCCAGCCTGCCCCCAGGGCACACTGAGACTGCGGCTGACACTGGGCATGGTGGCATGTGCCTGTAAAGCATTTGGGAGGCCAAAAACAGGAGAATTGCTACAAGTCCAATCTATGTAGTAAAATCCTGTAGACCCTGTACTAAACACATAAAAAAAGAATTAAGTAACAGCTGAAGACAGTGATAACAAAGGAATGAAGAAAGCGCTAAATGAGCAATACAAAAATAAAGGTTCAGAAGGGGAACAAATATGTCTCTATGTTTCACAAAAAGGACTACTAAAAAAGTTGTGTTAAATACTGGTGAAATAGTATTGTTTGTTCCCTCATAGGTGTTATATACATGCTTGGATACTATCGTATTTTCAATTTGTCAGTAGGTTAAAAAGAAATAAATGTACTGTTTTTTTTTTAAATTGACATGCACAATTTTGCTGGGTCCTTTTTTATGTTGATGGATCTTTTGACTGAAACAGATATTTTGTTATCATGTAAAAACTGCAGAGAAAAGATGTGCATAATTATTTTCCCTTCAAATATATTATAAAAGATTTTGAAACAAGTTTGGTGTGGCTTCTGAAATGATAAAATAATGCATGTGCTGCTTCTTTGCAGTAAGTCTAATGTTTTCATTTGGCCTACTAATTTCTTTGAAAACACCAGAGGTTTCCTTTATTGTACAACTTGCAGTCTCCAGGGGAAGATGAAACCACATACATTATTGGAGATTAAAATGTAATTCTTTATTTTCCAAATAGAGGCAAGCATAATTAAAAGAATGAATCTGGCTTTATTAATTCCCAATGAATATGTTTTTGTTGGTAGTGGAGAAAGCCTTATAAATAGGTCTCAACCTTGTCACTTCCAGGGAGCAGCAGTGAAAGTGTTTGTTCCTGACAGCAGACAGCCCCACTGCAGAGCCCTGGTTTCATGTTACATTAACTATTAGTGCCCTTCTTTCAGGAGCTATTATGCTGTGACATCAAAGATTTCCTGACAGGGCAGTGGTAGGTTAGCACTGAACTTGTCTACTAAAATTTTAAAGAATAGAATTAGATATATATGATCAGACTTTAATATAAGAGATAGAGCCAGAATTAGAATGGCTTAAGGAAAGTTGTAGAAATGGCGAATCTATAAGCTGTCCACCTTTGTCTTTCCTTGTTTAAACAAAATTTTATTACTTTTTATTTTTACAAGTGTAAATGTCCATTATATTAATACTAGAAGAGCTGATCACTTCAAGAATAGTATGAATAAGGAAAAACCTGCCTTTGTTTTGTGAAATAAAAATTACCAGGTTGACCTGAGGCTTATTTAGTATAAATGAACATGTGGACAGTACTTGCAACGGTGAAACTTCTCACCAAGTCACAAGTAGTTAAAGGGACCAAACTATGTATTTTATTAAAATTAAAACAGTACAATTTTTTCTATGACAAGTAGAAAATTTTTTTCTATGACAAGTATTCTATGACAAGTATTTTTTCTATGACAAGTATTACAAGTTTGCAAATGAGAAAGCTTAATTTTACATAGCAGTTGAATAAATATAGTCAATTTAAAAATTTAATCAGATTACAATGTTTTCTTTTGAAAGCAGTGTTACATTTTGAGAACTACTATTAGTTGTTTCTGTCCAGATAGGCTTTCTGTTTAAGAAAAATAAATTAAGCATTGTGGCTACATTTTTAGCATTTTTAGTTGTAAAATCTGAATTGCTGTAATTTTATTATGATTGTGATGTTTTCATGAAAAAAATCATGGGATTATGATATATTAATGTAGATTTATATTTGAAATCTGGACACTTAAGACAATATAATTATATTTCTAGCACTGCATGCCCTGCTGACCCCACCTCTGGGTGTGCTCAGCCAGCAATGAAGCCTGAGTGAGGCAGCACACGCCTGCAAACCCAGCACTAGGGAGGCAGAAATCAAGAGGATCACCATGAGCCCAAACTGCCATAGTGAGACCTTGCACACAAAAAAAGACAATATAATTATAATAGTTTTGTTTGAGATTGAGCAAATAAGTCATGTTTAAAAGAATATTTGCTTAGTATTGTAGTTTTGTATTTATTAATGTAGAGTAAATAAAACTGGGTTTCCAGTTGTTAGGAGGATGCATCACAATACACTTATTTTAAATAGCATAATACTGATGCTGTTAGTTGAGAATAAATGGAACAAGAATATTTATAGACACTTTGCTTTAGCTTAAGGGTTTTTTTTGAGACAAAGTTTTACTATAGAGTACAGACTGACCTTGAATTCCCTTATGTAGCCCAGGCTGGCCTTGAACTCGTGGTGATCCTCATGCCTCAGTTCCTGAGTAGTGGGATTACAGATGTGCACCACCATACTTAATTAGATTATGTTTTAAGATAATTTTCATGCAGTTCAGAATGGTCCACATTAAAATCATGAGAATAGTGACTTAAAAAACAGAATGTAAAGTACCTTGGTGTGGTATGTATCTCAAATTAACCAATTTAATTGCCCAGAGAAATGTTGCTGCAGCTTTTCAACTATATTATTTGGAAAGAAAAAAAAAAAAAGATCACTGATCTATCTGTCTGTTTATCTATCTATCTATCTATCTATCTATCTATCTATCTATATATGTAATTTAGTATATATTCAATATTTATATATTCAATTTTTGTGCAGAAATTCTTATATGGGCCATATTATTTCAATCCTTTTACTTTTGCCAACTGAGGGAAATCATTTCAAAATGCTTGTGATTATCCTACAGAGCACATATAATTTAGCGATGTTTCCACTAGCTGGCTAAACATTACATAGATATGTTTGAATGTCCCTAGCATACTTATTAACTGAAGGGCTGAGAGACTAAAGACTTTTGATACTTTCCATATGTTGATGAGAATACATATAAGCATTTTAATTTTCACAGTTTAAAAAAGCCTTTAGTCTATTGACCTACAGTGCCTATAAATCAACTGAACAATAGTAATCTTCCTAAATGAGGTGATGACAGCTGAAAGTTGTCCTTCACAAAAGGTTATAAATGAATTTTGAAGAAAAAACATTTATTTATTTATTTTTGAAAAATTTGTGTATTTGAATTAAAGACTTTTGAGAGACATATTTTGGACAACATTTACATTTTAGGATACATAGCTGCACATTTTAAAGAAAAATAGCCTTCTTTATGAACCTAATCGATCAATTAACATTCCTACTAAATTTATTGTTCAGCATGTGTTACATGCTTGTTCCAACAAACAAGTATTTATTAGGTGCCAGCACCGTGCCAAATCTCATGGGGGCCAGAAAATAATTACCATGCTTTTCAGAACAAAAAGAACTTAATAGTTGTTAAGATCATCAAAAAAAAAATATATACCTAATTGCATAATTAGGATGCATAATAAACTTATATCTCCAGAGACAAGAATGAAATCAGTGATAGGATCAGATTAGGCTTCAGTAAACTAAACTTGAATTGAAAGTTAAAGCCATCATGGATTTAGACTGGCATTGCTCCTGAGGGAATATCTCACTGTGGGTATTTGCCTTTGTCTTTGCTATCTGTGCAAATTTATATTAGTTGGCCACTTTTATTTCAACTACATTATTTGGTTAAACTTACTGTAGGAGGTAAATTTAAAAGATAAGGTAAATAAATGATAAGAAGCTTTTGGAAGGTTGAAAGTTTATAGGAAAACAATTTTTATAACTATGAATTTTGTGTTCTTTTTTTTTTTTTTGTCTTTTTGAGACAGGGTCTCGCTATGCAGTTGAGGCTGGTCCTGCGCTCACTTTTGTAGCCCAGGCTGGTCTCGAACTCGCACCAATCCTCCTGCCTCAGCCTCCCAAGTGCTGGGATTACAGGCGTGAGCCACTGCAGGATTTAATAAATTGTATTAAATCTGTTTCAGATCTGCCTATTGAATAAATCTCACAATTATAATGTGTGGTTTGGGGCAAATTCAGACAATTTCATAAACCAGAGAGTGTTGTTATTCAAAATGCAGTTTACGCTTTTATTAGCATTATAAATACATATCTCTTAGATTATTAGTTCTAAGAATGTCCCACAAAAGTCTCATATTTGAAGTGTTACATGTGAGAGAGCATGTCACTCTAGTGTACTCTCCTCCCTTTTCTTTGTACTTCCTGACCACCATGTGGGGAAGAGCTTTCCTGGGCCATGAAGTCCTGCCATAATTTTTCTCCCTTGGAGCTGGCTGAATCCATGGACTGAATCCACTGAAATTGTGAACCAAAGTAAAATCCTTTCAAGTTGCTGTGTTGAGTACTTTGTCCCAGCAGTGGGAAAGCTGCCTAGTAGATTTGTAAAAGTTAACAGTCAGCATTAAACTTATTTAAAAATTAGCAGTGTCTGTGGTGCATGCTTGTCATCTCAACACTCTAGGGAGCCAGTAGAGGAGGATCGTAGGTTAAAGCCCAGTCTGGGTAATTTGGTGAGATCCTGTTTCAAAATTAAAGAAACTGAAAAAGACTAAGGAGGATGTTGCTCAGTGTGAAGACTCTAAGATCATTTGCTAATTCTGGAAAAAAACAAAAAAGACTAAATCATGAATTCAGATCTCAATACTATCGATTCCTGGCACCACCTGCAGTGCTGGTCCAGCTCTCAGACACACCAAGCCAGTGATGAAGTCCAGGTGTGGTGGCATGCTCCTGTAGTCGCAGCACTTGGGAGTCAGGAAATAGGAGGACTACTGTGAGTCAGAACTGCATAGTGAGACCCTGCATAAAAAAAGATCTCAATGCTAACTTTAGTTTTAGTTTTTTGAAATTATGTTAACCATGTTTACTGTTTGTTTAAAGCAAAGCAATGAAACCAGTCTTTAAAGATTATACAATGTGAGAGAAAGATCATTTAAATAATCTCATGGACAAGTATGGTTCATTGTTATGTTCAGAAAACAAAATTTGCCATGTATTCTTTGATCTAATTTTTGGTGGGGAATATTTAGCTAAAGGAATTTAAATTTGTTATGAATTGTTAATTCTTACATTTAAAATAATTAGATGTGATGATGAAAATATGTAATATAACCATTGTTAAATTTAAAAATAAATAAATAAATAAAAATAAAAAAGGAATGAATGAAAAAAATAATTAGATGACATAAACATGGTTGTTTTGTTAACCAAATTTCTTTGCCTTTTAAATGTCATTCTGGTTTAATTTTTTTTTTTTTTTTAATAAGGCTGGCGTAAGGCCTTTATCTCATGTTCCCACCCTTCTTTAACGCTAGTTGAACATCCCTATTCTTTTTTTTTCTTGTTTCAGAACCTTTGTTTATTCACTCATTTTATTTATTTATTTATTTATTTATTTATTTATTTATTTATTTATTTATTTTCATGGCCGGCTCAGCCTGCTCTGAGGGCAGGGCTGGTGCAGCATGTGGTGCTGGGGATCAAACCGAGGTCCCTGAAGTCGCCCAAGCTTTCCCAAGCAGGCTTTAGACCACTGAGCCATCCTGCAGGTCCCCCATTCTGGTTTAATTTTGAGATAGTGTACAACTTTCAACAATTCTAATACACATTTATT
This sequence comes from Myocastor coypus, assembly GCA_004027025.1. Taxonomy (NCBI): domain Eukaryota; kingdom Metazoa; phylum Chordata; class Mammalia; order Rodentia; family Myocastoridae; genus Myocastor; species Myocastor coypus. Next base: position 10,221 of record PVJA010006296.1, read on the forward strand.
TATTTAAAAATTAAATGATTTTTAATTTAAAATGATTGAAATTAGTTTGAATTTTAAATTCTTTTGGAGAAAAATGCTACTGCTTTTTGGATATTGGCTTTGTAACCTGCTGCATTACTGAATTTGGTTATGAAATCTACAAGACTCTTGGTAGAGATTTGAGGGTCCTCTGTGTAGAGTATCATGTCATAGAGTACATAAATAAGGACAATTTTGCTTGTTATTTTCAATCCTTATTCCTTTTATTTCTCTCTTTTGTCTAATTGCTCTGGCTTTGGTTTCCAGAACTATATTGAATAGGAATAGAGACAGTGAACAGTCTTGTATTGTTACTGATTTTTAAAGTGAAGGCTAAAAAAAAAAAAATAAAAATAAAAAATAAAGTGAAGGCTTTCATTTTTTTGCCCATTTAGTATGATATTGGCTGTTATTTTCTCATAGATAGCTTTTATGTGAAACCCTTTTTCTTATCTATTGAGATGATCATGTGGTTTTTGTTCTGGGCTCTATTGATGCGGTGTATCCCACTTACAGATTTGTGCATGTTGAGCCATCCCTGCATTCCTGGAATGCATCCCACTTAGTTGTGATATATAATGTTCCTGATGATTTGCTGCATTTTGTTTGCTAGTATTTTATTGAGGATTTTTGCATGTATATTCATTAGAGGGATTGGCCTATAGTTCTCTCTTTTAGCTGGATTTTTTCACTGGTTTTGGAATCAGAGTAATACTTAACTCCAGGAATGAGTTTGGGAGAATTGCTTGCCTTTCAATTTCATTGAAGTGTTTGAGAAAAGTTCACATTGAGTCTTCTCTAAATTTCTTATAGAATTCAGTTGTGAATCCATTGGGACATTGAATTTCCTTGTTGGTAGGATTACTTATTACATTTTAAAATTTATCCCATTATTGCTTTATTCAGAGTTTGTATATCTCCTTGAGTCAGCTTTGGCATTTCATATGTATCTAGGAAACTGTCCATTTCCTCTGTGTTTTACATCCTGTGAGAATAAAGCTTTTGGAACAATATAAAAAACTTAAACATTACAGTCAACTTAAAAACTAACAATCAAATAGGGATTGGAATTTGCTGGTGTAATCAATCCCACCTCAAATACAGAAAATACTTAAAAAAAAGTATTTATTTATTTATGTCATAGCCAGCTCAGCTTGCCCTGGGGGGGGGGGCTGGCATAGCATGTGGTGCTAGGGATCAAACTGCAGTCCCTAAACTTGCCTAAGCTTGCCTAAACAGGTACTTTAGACTGCTGAGCTATCTCACCAGCTGCAGAAAAATACTTTTATAGTGTCTATCACCGTCTATGATGGTTTCATGCCAATCTACTTTGTTCATTCCCAGGATTTCAACTCTTCTAGCTCATATAAAAATTACACATTTAAAGATTAGTGCTTATTGTGCCCTTACTCGGTTTACTTTGAAGGTGATCTAAATTAAGTATTGTTCATATTTCAGAGAACTTTTGATATGGCAAATTTGGTAGATACTAGTGATTTGAATAGCTAGTGATTTAAATCAGAGGGTCTCAAATTCTTTAGTCAGGACCTTTTTGCAGGCCTCAAAAATATTTCTGACATTCAATAGTTTTGCCTATCAGGGATATTTTAATTGAAATTTACTGTATTGGAAAATGCTATTATTTTATTTACTTTAAAATTGTTTTTGTCTGTTAATACAATGTCTATTACATTACAATTGATGCCTGTTTAATGAATTCTTTTTAAACAAGAAGGATTCGTAATTGTCAGCAGTGTCAAGCTTTGCTCTTCTTCTTTTATTTGTTATGCAAATAATGCTTGCTTCATAAAATGAGTTGAATTATCCTCCTTCCTCTATTTTCTTGAAGAAATTGTTTAAAATTGACATTAATTCTCTAAATATTTGGTAGATACTTGAGCCAGGCAACATTTTGATTTATAAATGTAATTTCCTTAGTAGTTATAGGACCATTGAAATTGTTTTATGTTGAGTGAATTCTGGTAGTATTTTTTAGGAATAGGTTTGTTTCTTCTAAATTGCCACATTTATGTGTAGAATTAATACTGGTGTTCACTTACTCTTTTATATTAGTGTGATCTGTAGTTATATCTCCTCTGATTTCTAACATCAGTATTTTGTGTCTTCTCTCTTTCTTGATAAAACGTTCATCAATTTTAATAATTCAAATGACCAATTCTATATATTACTTTCCTCTTTTAAAATTTATTTTGTATTCTTTATCATTTTGTAACTTGTGCTTGGTTTAGCAAATCTGCCTTTTTTCTGTGTTCTTGAGGGGGCCATTTAGTTTTTTTCCTGGAGATTTTTATCTTTTCTTATGTATGCATTTGGTATGTATGTCTCTGTCAGCACACCTTTGTCTGGACATACATTTTTACATAAGTTGTGTTTTCTTTTCTTTTTTTTTTCTTCAAAATATTACAGGCCTCATTGTCACCATGTAAATGTTTACTGTGATGGAAGCATGACCTGTGTGTCAATTTTAGCCATATTGCCCAATTCTGGACACGAATCAACAGTGCTCATCCTAATCCAGAATGATACTATTTGTGGTTTCTTTTTCATTTAGTTCAGTGTATTTTTGTCACTGTTTACCAGTGGTTATTTAATTATGTATTGCTTAGTTTCTAAAGACTTGGAGATTTTCTCATTTTTTTATTCATTTTTCATTTGATATCATTGTGTTGAGAACATGCTCTATATTTAGATCTTTAAAATTCTTTGGGGTCTGTTATGTCATAGTTGGTGGTCTATCTTGGTTTAAGTTCTAGAGGCACTTGAAAAGGTTTTGTATTGTTAAATGGAGTGGTCTATAAATGTTCATTAGATTCCATCATTCAAGTTGTTCAATTTTCTTTTTCCCTGCTTTTTTTTTTCCAGTTCTATGGAGTGCTGACTACTGAGGTAGTCAATATACTAACTTCAGAAAGCTTGGGAACCTCCTTTCCCTGTTTATAATTTGTCTTAAATGTTTTTTTGAAAATCACGTTTAGAGCTATATCAGGTAGTATGATTCAACTATCCTATAATTAAGAAAATAAGAGGAGAAAACAAGCCTATTATATTTGGCTTGTTTCCTTTGCTTTGTTTATTCTTCATGGATTTTTAAAATCTGGTATTTGATTTTCTTGTTGCTGAGGATTAAACTTATGTATGCTAGGCAGATGTGTTACATCTGAGCTCTATCCCCAGACCTTCTTCCTGATGTTTCGATGTTCTTTCTTTTTATTGCATCCTTTCTGTTTAGAGAACTTCATTTAGCCGGTCTTGTAGGATGAGTCTGTTGGTGATAAGCTGAGCTTTTATTCATATGAGAATGTTTAGGTTTTGCCTACATTCCTGAGGATATTTTCCCTGGTTATAGGATTTTGAGTTTCTTTTAAACATTTCAAAAATACTGTGTCACTTCCTTTTGGCATCTGTGGTTTTTGGTAGAGTTTTCTGTCATTTGAACTTTGTTCTCCTCCTCTAAGGAATTTACCAATTTCCTTTAGGTGCTTTCAAGATTTTTTTGTTTGGTTTTAGTTTTTAGAAGTTTAACAATAATGGTGCAGCTTGGATTGGATTGCTTTTTATGTGTCATGTTTGGGATTGATTGCTTTTTTTTAAAATTATGGCCTGCCCTGGGGGTGGGGCTGGCACAGCATGTGGTGCCAGGGATCAAAACATGGTCCTTGCAGTTGCCTGAGCTTGCCTAAGCAGGCCCTTTAGACCCCTGAAATATGTCACTGGCCCCTCATATTTGAGATTGGGTTAGCTTCTTTAATCTGTAAGTCTATGTGTATCCTTGGTCAGAATTTGGATGTTTTTCAGCTATTCAAACTTCGAGTAGTTATTTATTTTTATTTATTTGTTTTTTAGTTCTGTGGATTGAACCTAAGGCCTTCTACATTCTAGATAAGTGCTCTACTGTTAAGCTATAACCAAAGTCCTTGAGTGCATTTTTTAGCCTTTTTTCTCTTGATCTCTAAGACTTCTGATGGCTGAAGATTAGACATTTTGCTATATTTCCAAAAATTCTTGATATTCTGTTTGTTTTCTTTTTTGGTACTAGGGGTTGAATTCAGGACCTTGCACTTGCCAGAGAGGCACTTATGATACTGAGCTATCTCCCCAGCTATCTACTGAGCTATCATAGCTCCATACTGAGCTGTGATACTGAGCCTATCTTTTCTTTAAGTCTGTCTATTCTGTCCTAGTTAGATTGGATAATTTTTATTGCCCTACCTATAGTTTCACTGATTCTATCTCTTCTGCTATATGACTGATCCTCCACTGGACTTTTTTTTCCCCCCTCTATATTTAGGACAGGATCTACAGGGTCTCACTACATAGATTGACTCAGAGTGATCCTCCTGTTTTCAGCCTCCCAAGCACTGGGATTACAGTGTGTGCTACCATCCCTAGTCTCAATCACTGTCTCAGTGTGCCCCGGATGCAGGGCCAGCACATCACTCTCGGGATTGTGCCCCAGCCACTGTGCTCCCCCATTGAACTTTTTATTTCAGTTGTAGTAGTTTTCACTTTTAACTTCTTTTATTTGGTCCTTTCTGTCTTCTGTTTCATTATGGAATCCGTTTTTCATTCATCTCAAATGTATTTGTACTTGTTCATTTAAACATTTTTAAAAGTTTTTTTTAGATGTATATTTTGTAGAGAATCTCACTACACAGCTTGGACTTGTAGTGACCTTCCTGTTTTCAGTCTCCCCAGCACTGGAATTACAGGCCTATGCCACCATGCCTGGGACTCCCAGGGGTTGGGCCTGCACAGCATGTGGGATTTGGGATTGAACCCTGGCCATGTGTTTGCCTAAGCAGGTGCTTAGTCCACTCAGCTATTTAACAAGCCTTCATTTAAACATTTTTATCATGGCTGTTTTAAAATGTTTTTCAGATAATTTAATGGCATCAGTATCTATTGTCTTTTTCATTTGTGTCATAGTGATTTTTACCTGATACCTTAGGTATCAGGTAAAATATTTTTTTAAATATTTGACTTGAACCAAGGGTCTTTGCATTGAGCTACATCCTCAGCTTTTTTTATATTTTTAATTTTGAGAGAAGGTCTTGCTACATTGCATAGACTGGATTTGAATTCAAAGTCCTCTTGTCATCCTCTGAAATCCTCTTAGAGTGCTGGGATTACAGGCGTGGGCCACCATGCCTTGCTTATGTTTTGACATTCTACTTGTTATATAAACTTTATTAGTTGGTTTTCCTTGACACCATTGCAGTGAGTGACAGGAGGCTGCTAATTTGTTACTGTTAGGTATATCAGACTCCTTGTTATTGTTGATGAATTGAAAGTTTTAGTTAAGTGGTGATTGCTTTTTTAATGTTGGGGAAACTGGTGAGAATTTTTATTCTCCTCTAGGCATTCTCCAGAAAAGAGTGGAAGGAGCACCTAGTCGTGGGATAGCTGCAGGCAGAAGGACTGTTCCTGACTAGCAAAGATGCAATCCTCAGCTCACTACTTGCCCTTCTTAAAACTTCCCTAGGGATAGGTGTTTGGTTTCTCATTATAACCATGAAAGAGTGTTCTAGATCCCTTTGGCTTTTGTTTGGATCAGAATAGAACTACAGTTTCTGTTTGTTTGCTTTGTTTTGCAGTGTTTAGCTGGAGACAGAGCGGTTGTTGTTTAATAATTTATTAAATGCTGCCATGTTCCTGGTTTTTTTGGGTAGAGAAAACAGACATTTCTTTGGACTTTTTTTTTTTTTATTGTTGTTGGCCATTACTTTCTTTGGTTCTATGTCTAGTAAAGATGAAATAAAAGGTAAACTCGGAATTGACAGTGTCATTGCTCAGATTATGAGTTCTCTACGTGGTCCATCCTTTCCCCGTCTTTAGTTGTTTTCTCTCCTTCCTCTTCCTCTTCCTCCTCCTCCTTCTGTTCCTCTTCCTCTTCCTATGTTTCTGCTTCTTTTGCTTCTGCTTCTGCTTCTGTCTTTTTAATTACTGGAGGTTGAGCTTAGAACTTCAAGCCTGCTAGAAAAGCACTCTACCACTGAGCTACATCCCCAGCTTCTACAGTGTTCTTTTGTTTTATATATAAAATTTGAAACTTCTCATGGTACTCAAGCAAGGAATAGAGAATGGCAACTCCATTCCACCTTCCCAGAACTGGAAGTTTCCATTTTAGGAATTTTAAGGCACAGGATAAGATTGAGGCAGGTGGATTTCTGTGAGTTCAAGGCCAGCCTGAAATATATACTGAGGCCCCGTCTTAAAAAAACAGAACCAAAACCAAAAAATCAAAAACCAAAAAGCAAGGATATATTAGTCTTTGGAGGAATGCTATTGTTAAACAACTTCTGGGAAACTCTGATGTAAAAGAATGAGAATGAAAAGGCAAAAAACATGCTATCTTTTTTTTTTTTTTTTTTTTTTTTTTAGTACTGGGGATCAAACTCAGGACTTGTACTTGCTAGGGAGGCACTTTAGCCACTGAGGTATCTCCCAAGCCCAAATATACCAGGCTTATTATGAAAATAATTTTATCCTTGAAAATTCCTTAAAGGGTCTTGGTAGCCCTTAGAAGTCCCATGGCAATATTTTGAGAACTGATTTATTAAATTATACTCTTATCTATGGACCTGAAAATATTAATGTTGGCAATATGAATTTTAAGGCAAGTTTTATTAATGCTCATTGGTTTTTCAGGAACTGATCTGAGTACTGGGGATATGACCCTTATGAAATGAACTTTTTGTCCTCATCAGCTTTCAGTTCTGTGAGTCAGTTGATTTGGCAAGTGAATAAAGTCATGAGTTTTCTATTTGCTTAAGCTAAATCCTTACATTCATATCTTAGACTTTCTAGGGCATGTGTATGCCTATTTGTTTGCATCAAGTGAAATGATACAGTTGGCAGGAGAAGTTCAGATTACTGAGCAGACTGTGGAGCTCCCAGGCAGAGCAGTGATGAAGGGTGGATAGCAATCTGTAGATGGAACAGATGTAGTTCAGACAGCTGGTTTTATAGATTACTTTTCCTCCTCCTTACCATCACTCCTCCCTTCCTTCCTTCCTTCCTTCCTTCCTTCCTTCCTTCCTTCCTTCCTTTCTTGTAGGTAGACTGTTTCCTCAGGTCACTCTTGAAATCCTTATCTTCCTTATTTTACATAAATACCCACATATCTGTAACACATACACAGGTATCTGTTATATTTTAGGCACCATGCCAGATATCAGTACTAATATTGACAATTACACACAGTTGTCTAATATTAAGAGTAAGAGTTGTAATGTTTTAGTGTCCTGACTTAAAGAGATTAACATAATACATGCATACTGAGTTGCAGGTCCCTATCCATTTTAATTTTCATGAGAAGTTTCTTTGTATGAATCCATCACAGAATGTGTGAATAGATTGATTTTGCAGGCTTCTCTATCCTATTGTGCTACACTCAGCACCTAAGTCACAAGAATTAGACTTGAGCTTGTATTTTCTCGAATCATTGCTCTTAAGGGCAATCTGATATTAGGCATCAAACTAGGCTAACTATGGCTGTAGTCTGAAGTTAAAAACGCTAAATAAATAAGCTTAAATTTCAAACTTTTGTTTCAATTAAAATAAACTGTATAGGTACATATTTGAATGGGACATATTTAATAGTTTAGGAGAATCAGAAGATCAAAAAGCAAATAACAACAAATATACAAATGATAGTTTTGGAAAGATAACACAGTCATGAAAGTTGGTAACAAGTAATTGAGAATTAGGGGTAAATGGATTTATTTATTTTAAAGGTAGAAAGATGCATTTTTGTACTTCACAGCTATTTTAAAAACATGTATGCCTTACTTGTTACCAACACAGATTCATACTATGATTAATGGAAATCACTGTACTGGAGTAAATGGTGTGTTGACTGCTATTTTCAGGCTGTAGCATACATCCCATGTTGGCACCAAAGAGCCGTGAATGATACATTTTATTAAAATTGAGGCTTGTGGTTCTAATCAAAGGTCACTGGCTGGCTCTCACTTTCTAGTTTCAGATTTGTCGATGTTTGATCAGGAGGCAGCAATGAAATTGTTATGACAAAGACTTTGTACTAGCCTGTATCTGTCTGTTGAAACTTAAAAGTCTTTGGAACTGTGACGCTGACAGCATGTGAACATTGTAAGAAAGTGTAAGCTGTGTAATGCCTTAAAGAAACTTTCACATATCACCCTCCTTTTGTGGCATTTGAAAGAGTTTCAAATACTATTAAGGAACTTGTGAGAAGGTGTTTTATTGATTAAAGGAGATTTTTTTTCCCTTAGCAAATATGCATCAAGACTGTCTTCCTAGTACTTTTTCTGCTCAGCCCCTGCTTTATACAGCATGTTCATTAACATGTAGATATGCAGTGATTGAAGTCAGACTGCTTTTTAGAGTGGAGTTGTCTTGATATAATGAGCTCCTCTTTAATGTTCAAAAAATTGTTGTTACTTTCTAAAAGAGGTTGTTTGTGAATTTCATTAAATTTAATCTCTTCAAACAATTTCAGCATTGTTCATTTTACCACAATTAAAATGCTTTCTGATGCTAAAAAATCACTTTTTACAGATGTATCACAAATGTAAGCACTGTGAGAAGGGCTTTGTTTTATACTTTGTAAGAAAAAGCTGCTATTTAGCTGAGAATTCTCATTTTTTAAATTGGTGCTCCATATGGAGAAATCAAAAGAGGGAACACCTACTGTTTTGCTAAGCAGGCGAGTTTGCTCCTAAGTATTAGGTTTTCCAACTCATTCATTAAGTCCCTGGACTAAAGCATAGGTCTAATCAGAATTGAAAAATAAGGATCTTAATCTTGTCTTCTCAACTTACTAGCGAATAATCCTTTTGATTTAAGAATGTTGGAAGTCTTGAGAAAGAACAGATACAGTAAAGTTGGATTTCTTCTTTGGACAAAGGTTTTCAAAAAGACATATGAGAAACCTGACCATATTCCTAGTTGCAGAGCACTGATTGTAGCTCATTGAATAGTTTCATTTTTGTGAATTATCTCCTCTACTTAGGTTGTGGTCAGTAGGGCTTGAATGGTATGAGAGCAATCCCTGGCATCCACTGAAAACCAGGCAGAGAAAGCAATAGGCTATCTTTCTAGACAGTATTTAGCAGATGGAAGATTTTTAAATTTCCAGGTAGTAGCAGAAAGTTTTCTGGGTGAATTATAAGATGGATAGTTTATGAAGGCAAGGATTTGTAGAGTTCAGAATATATTACTTGAAATCTCATATTTTTGTCACGAATCTGAATCCTATTATGATCACTGTTTAGGCAAGTATTTATCTAGGATGTTTTTTCTTGTTTTTCGAGATCATTTTCTTCCCGTTATGACATCTAGTTATGTCAGAAATTCATTCACATTTTCTTGATAGAAAAGTTAGTAAAAATATTTTGGATAGTGGCTAATTTTTGAAATTGTACTTTGACTTCTGATAAAGAGAGGCAGCATTTGAAATTTAACTGGGGTCTTTAGTTGACTGAGCTAATTGTACCCCGATGTTGGCTTTTCTAAGTTGTTTTTTTTCATTGCATTTAATAAGAAATAGCAATGTGACAGTCTCAAAACACGTTAATAGTATATTTCTAGTATTTGATACAATGCATATTGTTGTCCTCCTAGTAGTTATACAGAGCACAGGGTGTAGATGTGATAATTTTTCTAATTATTATTATTATTATTATTATTTTATTATTATCATTTTTTTGTGGAACCGGGGTTCAAACTCATGACCTTGCACTTGCCAGGCAGGGACTTGTGCCACGGAGCTATCTCCCCGACCCTCTAATCATTATTGGTACAAAAAAGTTTCTTCTCATTGAACTAAGAGAAAGTAGTTGTATACATAATCCAATGTTCCATAATTGCAGTGTGTCATTGGCTTCATGTTTTAGGCCTTGTAGTTAAACTTTTCTGCTGGGTGGTTAAGGGCAAGTTAAAGCAAGACCTGTATAACAAAACATGTAACTTTTGTATCTCCCAAGGTCAGTCAAATCTCTTCAGGGTTTACTTTGAAACCATGGGTAGCTCTATAACAAAATCTTTTACCACAGAAGAGGGCCTGAAGAGCAAGGGGAAAGAGACTAATAGGAAGGTTAAGAAAAGGTCGTAGGGGTGATGGGTACCATGAGGGCACATTGCATGTATGTATGCAAATGTCAGAATGAAATCCATAAATTTTCATAATGAATATGTGCTTCTGTGTGTAAGAAGCAAACAAGAATCAAAAGGGTTATCATCTTTATCACCCAACATATAAGGTGAAACTTTGATCTGAAAAAGGAATAATTGTTGAGCTGCATAAGGTAGGAAATATTGCTATGGTCATGTTAGAGTTAATAATAATGATTATGATCTTGTTGGTATTATCATTTACAGTCAATAAATGATAATAATGACATTTTAAACACACACACACACACACACACATATATATATGTATATATATACATATATATATGTGTATATATATATGTATATATATATATATATATACATATATATATATATATATGTTTTTAGGCAGTGTTTCACTAAGTAGTGCAAGCTGGCCCCAAATTTGCTCATGTGTCTCAGGCTAGCCTTGAAATCATGGTGATCCTCCTGCCTCAGTCTCCTGAGTGCTGGGATTATAAGTGTGCATCACCATATCTGTCTAATAATGTTATTTTAAGTGTTATAGTTTTTATGATATAAAAGCAACATTTTCATTTGAGAAATAAGCATATTTGAAATAGATACCTATGTGAGTTATATATAAAGAGTAATTACGAAATGGTAAATGGGTCATTGATTTAATGTTTAAGTTAACTCTCATGTGAAGATTGCCAGATTTTTGATAATTAAATTAGGAAAAACTTCGCAAAAGAAAAGAAGGCTGGTAACATGGGACTAGATAGGGAGGAGAACATTACCAGGGTAGTATGTGGTCCAGAAGAAATTCAGATATAGGAGTGGCTTTACTAGGTAGATTTAATGGGGAATAAATTTTCAGAAGGGCATTTAGAGTATGTAATAGGGAGAAAGAGATAGGGATAAGTTGGAGAAGAGCAAGGTCTTAAGAAATTTGGCATATGTGAAACATAACTCATGTAGAAAATTCCTAGCCTTACTTGTTGAATCTTTACATTTTACATAGGCACATGTACACAAACTTTAATTATTCTTAGGACAATGACATCTTTGATAATATTTTTCCACATTGTAAGAGAAGTTGGAGTGGAGAGATGAAATTTTATTTATTTATTTATTTTTGTATTTTAGGGAATGGTCTACAGTATGTTCAGGGTCTCACTACTAGATCAGACTCATAGTGATCTGTCTGTTTATAGCCTCCCAAGATCAGGAATTATAGGCGTGTAAGCCACCATGCCCCGTCTCCATTGCCCTTTCAGCAGGCTCTCGGGGCTGAGCTGGCTCGGCAGACATTGGGGATCGAATGCCGGCCCTTGCACCTGCTTGCAGGCCTTTTAATCTGCTGAACTATTTGGCTGACCCTGAGAGATGAAATTTTATAAAAAATAGTTTTATTTAATAGTTGTGAATGTAGTATTTGCAGTAAAAAAAAACTGCATTTTGAGGTTATCAGCAGTTCTAGGATTATGATGCTTGAAAGACATTTAACTGACATTTAAAAAGAACAATTATTTCCAGGTGTGGTGGCACACGCCTGTAATCCCAGCACGTGGGAGGCTGAGGCAGGAGGATCAGTGCGAGTTCAAGACCAGCCTGGGCTACAAAAGTGAGTTCAAGGCCAGCCTGAACTGCATAGTGAGACACTACCTCAAAAAGACAAAAAGACAAAAAAAAAAAAAAAAAAAAATAAAAAGAACAATTATTTGTGACAATCAAATTATGATTTACAATAATAGGAAAAGTGAGAAAATGAAGTTAGAAATATCTATGTGAAGTTATCTAATGATCTCAGAAGTCCTACTAGTTAAGACCTATGAATTGTTACATTATTGGTATACAGAATAAAATTTATGTACATTTTATATTTTATGAACTAAATTCTCATGGTTTTTATTCAAAACAGTTGAAAAATGGTAATTTTTAGATATTAGCATAATTTGAATAAAAGTATAATTTTGATCAGGATAAAATGTTATTTTGTTGAAAGCAAAGAGTTAGTATGTAGCTTGATAATGGGCCTTTCATCAAACTTAAATATAAATATTTTAATTAGCATATAAAATGTTGCAGAAATTTGTTATAGATTAAAAGTTATGTTTTTCTGGTCACTCTGACCAGAAGTTGGAGAAGAACAAGGTCTTAAGAAATTTGGCATGTGTTAAACATACCCCATGTAGAAAATTCCTAGCCTTTTTTAATCTTTATACTTTACATAACCACATGTACACAAACTTTAAATATTCTCAGGACAATGACATCTTTGATAATATTTTCCATTTTGTAAGAGAAGTTGGAGTGGAGAGATGAAATTTTATTTATTTATTTATTTTTATATTTTAGGGAAGGGTCTACAGTGTATTCAGGGTCTCACTACTAGATCAGACTCATAGTGATCTGTCTGTTTACAGCCAGATCATATAGGTATATTTGATTTAGAAGTGTAAATGTTGCACTTCAGTTGCATTTGAACATTTAACCTAAAAGATGCAGTGGGATACTTTTATTTTAGTGGTTGAAAATTATGGTATTTTCTGAGAGAAAAATGAGATTAAGCACACAGGTAGTTTTTAAGAACATAACTAGTTATAGTTTTCAGCCATATGTCTATTTATTTTAATCAGATTTAATTGATAATCAGAGAGTGTTGCTGATTTGGGGACATGTAATATCAATTCTTTTATTTTATTTCTTGTTTTTAGGCTATAGATGTAATAAATTTTTGATTATTGTGACTAATTTCTGGTTATTCAAACCTATTATCAAAGAATTTCTAGTGATTATATATCCATTTATATATTTATACATTTGTTTATGTATTCATTTAAGGATCTTTTATTACATGCTTACCATATAATATCAATAGAATATAATTAAGAAATATGATATTTTCCTAAGTTCTTAATACAAATAAAAAATAAAGCTTATTGCCTTCTCTTTTACATAAAAATATAAATTAAAAAACCCAGAAGTGATTTGTCAAGTTTTCTAACCAGGATATCAAAATCAGATACTTGAGAAGTATTTACATTAAAAAATTCTTATCTTGATATAGAATTATGAAAACATACCATTCTATTAATGATGAATATGAACTTATACATAATTTTGCCTAATTCATCAATGACATCTCGTAAGACTCATTTGTGCTTATCAATATTTTCATCATATCTCTACTTCCTAATGTAACTTAATTTTATGATAGAGGAAATACTTTTGTACAAATTTTATGTATTTAAGACTTTGTATGTAATAAAAGTGATAAAATATTTTATTTAAGAAACACTTGAATGCTTAAATAACTCATCATACCTGAACAAAAATAATTCAAAATAGAAATAATTATAGTTATCTTGGCAGCTAATTAGTGATAATTTAGATTCAATAAATTCATGCACTGAAAGATTTAACAAGTTTTCATAGCACTGTCAAATTTTTAATGTAAAAATTAAAGAAATACTATCCTTTCAGGTTGTTGAGTTTTTATTGTTATTGAGACCACAGACTCTATTTGTTTATTGTCTATTTGTTTATTTGTTATGAATTTTGTAAATTGTCCTGCTGGCTAGTGTGTGGTTGAGAGTAAGATGTTTTTGTTTCTAGATATTTCTTGGCGAATCATTTAGAGATGTAATCCTGTACATCTTTTAAGTAGCGATGACCTCATCTTTTGACAAAATCAAAGGACATTCAATACTGATACTATGGAGAGAGAAATCAAAATAGACAGCTAATTATAATTATACCCCCCCATCACATCACTATGTACAGAAGATCAGATTTTCAAAAGGTAATACAACTGCTAAATTTTGACAGTTCAAAGTTTTTTCTTTGCTCCTCCCTTCCTTTTTTCATCACATGGAGGATTTATTGGAACAGTTCAGACTGACCTGTTGTTTGAAAAATTTACTTCTGATTCTAATAGTTTATAAGGAAAGAGTAGAACTACAAAAGAAAGTTGGTAGGTGTATGATTCTTTAAAACTGTAACATTTATGAGATAGTTTAATCGTTAAGAGAATTAATATTGTTTTAGGTAATTTTTGGACAATCATTATAAAGCTGTATAATTGGCACTATATAATTAGCTTTCAACATGAAGTCAGAGACTGTGTCTTCTTGATTGTTCTGATCCAGTACAGCTCTGAGCCTGGCACATAGTATTCAATATTTATCAAAAGAGCAAAGGAAAACAAAGATGGAAAGGAAAAAAGAAGGATGAAAACATTTAATCCCTGTTGTTTTCCTGTGATAGGAGTATATTCTTTGAGCATGACTTTGCAACTTTGAAAACCCTGTTACTGAAAAGTTTTAAGCATTTTTATTTGCCTTCAGTTAGCATGGCTTGACATTTTTTTCTTGCTCATTTTTGTTGACTAGTGTTCAAGGAAAGCTTTGATGATGACAATAATCATTTTAAAGAATCAAAGCCATTTACTTAGTCTATTGACTGGAAGTAGTTTTCATTATTCATCTTTTAGGTTAGATTCTTGATAAAGTGATGTTAGATTTTAGGGCTGACAAAGAAGCTTAATAATGAAGTATGTAAGTCAGCAAAGAAATTCATCTACCTTGTTATAACTTTTTTTTTGGTTTACTATAAATTTTATCTTGACTCTGAAGTTAGGAGTATTTGTACTAGATTTCAATCACTGTAATAAAAAATTGAAGTAGTCAATTTATAAAGAGAAAAGTTTTGTTTATTATTTTTATTTATATTTTAATTTTCTGTTTGGCACACGGTCTTATTATGCAGGTACAACTCACAGTGATTCTCCTGCTTTAGCCTCCCCAGCATTGGAATTACAGGCTTGTGTCATCATGCCCAGTTTCAGTGGCCAGGTTAGCAAACCTGGGATGGAGCTGGCACCACATGCAGTGCCAGGTATTGAGACTGGTTCTTCGCACTTGTCAGGCAGGTGCTTAGACTACTGAGCTATCTCCTCAGCCCAAGAGCACAGCATTTTTTTTATTTTCAGTTTTTAAAATTGTATTAATTTTAATGAGAAAGAAATAACAATGAGACAGTTTCAAAACAGGTTAGTAGGACAGTTATATTAATTAATACAATGCATATTGTTGTCTTCATAGTTGTTCAGAGTACAAGATGTAGACAGGATATCTTTTCTAAATACTATTAGTACAAATCTTTCTTCTCATTGAACCAAGAGAAAGTAGCTGTATATATAGTCCAATAAAATAGTGTGTTAACAGCATAACTAGCACAGTCAAAAGCTGTTGACTTGAGCCTTTTACAGCTTAGCATATTTTTTTTTTTTGTTTTTTTTTTTGCGGGACCGGGGTTCAAACTCACGACCTTGCACTTGCCACGCAGGCACTTGTGCCTCGGAGCTATCTCCCCAGCCCCTAGCTTAGCATATTAATATGGCTTTTTTATACCTTGTGGTTAGACGTTTCCGCTGGATGGTTAAGACCAAGATAAAGCAAGACCTATATGACAAAAAATGTAACTTTTGTATCTGACAAGGTCAGCCAAATGCCCTCAGGATTTACCCTAAAGCTATGTATAGCATTTTGTAGAACTTTTGTCATTGTCAGCCATCTGGATGAGTCATGGCCATTGCTTGACCAATTTGTAAGTGAACAGCTGTGACTCATGATTTCAGAGATCACTCTGTGTGGTCCTCTTCCCTGTTTCTTGGGGCCTGTGAGAAGGCAGAACCTGAGGTAGGCATCACATAGTTGAGCAAAGTTGTACACCCCAGGGCAGCTGAAAAGCAAACAGCAGGCAAGGAAGGGTCCAGGGTCCCGTTCAAGGGCATACCCCCACTGACCACCGCTTAATAGCACCCATGGCTGGCAATCCAGCATTTAAAGCATGGCCTTTGGGGACAGTAAGATACAAACCATCATAGGTTCTAAGCTATGTTAAGTAGTCCTATTGTTTGTGCCTCTTTGAAGACATGGTCTCAGTGGGGACAGAGGAGTGGTGGCTTGTAGCCTTCTGCATACTTTGGTTTTGATATACTGTTGTTTCAGAAGTTTCCCTTTCACAGGTGGACTCGTTACTAGAAAAGTTATAGAAAAAGGAAATATTTTTGAAAATGATAAATTCCTTGGCTTAAAGTTTAGATTTCAATCCTTTTGTCAATATTCATGTTTAATAATAATTTTATTATGAAATGTAGTAACTATCATTGTATAAAAATGAAATCTACATTCACATAGTATTATTTCTCAAATAAATTTATAACTATTAGAGATTTTTATTTCCTTCAAGATGGGTATTATACATGCCATTTCCATTTTTCTTGGTTCTGCAAGTATGTCAGAGACATGTGATATTTACCAGATCCACCTAGTTTATAGAGTCATCCCTGGGAAAGGCTATAATTTAAACCATTAAGATCTTGTAATGTTTATGAATATTCTATAAAGTTTTATCTACATATACATACATAACCCCTAATGCCTTTGTTATGCTGTGCCTTGCAACTTTTAGGATTGATCTGTAAGCTATACAGTATACTTTTTTGCTTTGAGTTTCACATGAATGATTTTTATGATTTGTGAATATTTTTAAAAAGCAATAACTGGCCCGGCCAGATGGCTCAGTGGTCTAAAGCGCCTGCTTGGCGGCTTCAGGGACCACGGTTCGATCCCCAGCACCACATGCTGCGCCAGCCCTGCCCTTGGGGTGGGCTGAGCCAGCCATAAAAATGAGTGAATAAACAAACAAAGGTTCTGAAACAAGAAAAAAAAATAAATAAAAGATAAAAATTCTGGGGCTGGGGAGATAGCTCCAAGGCACAAGTGCCTGCTGGGCAAGTGCAAGGTCGTGAGTTTGAACCCCGGTCCCCCCCCCCCCAAAAAAAAAAAAAAAAAAAAAGCAATAACCTCTGAGTTTTACTTTTAGGACTTTTCAAAAAGTACTAATTTGTTTTAGGGCCATATGTATTAATGTTCAGGATATTGGAGAAAATTTTAGATATTATTACAAAGATTTTTCTCTATACACAATATAAATATTTCATATTTCAATAAAGTATGGAAAATTAGGAAAATGGAAAGTGTGCTTTATGTAGATAGGTAATAAAATAGTATGCAACAAATTTGGTTTAAAATTTACTAGAATAGGGCTTGGGTTATAGCTCAGTTGCATAAGTGCATACTTGGCAAGCATAAGGTCCTGAGTGCAATTTCCAGTACCCAAACTGAAACCCAAACAAAATAAAACAGAAAATTTATTAGAACATTTATTTACTGAATTAGTTGAACCCAGGGCCCTGCACATGTTCAGCTCATTCCCTGTCATTGAGCTACATACCTAGCCCTAGAATAAAATATTTTTTTTGAAACCCTTTTCAACTGGTAATCTAGGAAATGAAAAACATATATTTGGTTAACTTTGTTTTGGTCAATTTTTCACGTTAAAATTATCTTTGTGTTACTGCCTAGGTTTAACCTCAGTTGCCTTGTTGGTTTTTAGGCTTTTTTTTCCCACTATTTATTTGTTTATTTATTTTATTACTTTTCATAAGAAATAGCAATGTATAACAATATGACAGTTTCAAAATACGTTAGTAGTACATTTCAATATTTGGTACAATGCATATTGTTGTCGTCCTACTAGTTATACAGAGTCCAGGATGTACGTGTAATATTTTTTCAAATCATTATTGGTACAATGAAATTTCTTCTCCCTGACCTAAGAGAAAGTAGTTGTATACATAAATGTCTGATAATCGCAGTGGGTTATTGATAAAACTGGCAATATTAGAAGCTTTTAGTTTACGCCTTTTACAGCTCATCATTCTAATCTAGCTTTCTGTTTTATGGCTTGTGATTAAACTTTTCTGCTGGGTGGTTCAGGGCAAGTTTAAGCATGACCTGTATAGCAAAACATGTAACTTTTGTGTCTCTGAAGGTCAGTCAAATCTGCTCAGGATTTCCTTTGGGACCATGTACATTGCTTTGTAGAACTGTTGTTGGTGTCAGCCATCTGGATGAGTCACAGCCACTGCTTGACCAATTTGCTCTCTGTGAAAGCCTGAGAGAATATTTTCTTTCCGAGTGATTCTCCTTTGGTACACTATGTATCTTCAGTCCCTTTCCTCTGTAGCCCGATAATCTCCTTGAACAGAAAAGTTGGGAAACCACTGAGTTATAGGGTGTTATAGCACGGGTTCTCTTATGTCCTGAGTCCTCACTGGCCTTGAAGGGCTAGGGCCAAAATATTGACTGTCCTTGTAGCCCTTCTTTTTCTCTAATTTTTGATGTGTAAACCTATATTCTTAACTTGCCAGAAGAAAAGCTTAGTGATACCATTACTCTATAAAATAGGTACTTGAGCATGACATCACTGTCCTTGTGAGTATCAAACATCTTAGACTTAACTTGGGATTGGTATTTTCTATCAATCATTGATTCTAACAAATCTCTGTAGAATGTGATAAAAGCAGTAAAAAAAAAAATCAAGCAACAACAAATTTTAGAGAGGCTGTGGGGAAAAAGGAACCCTTCTCCACTTCTGGTGGGAATGCAAACTGATGCAACCGTAATGGAAAGCAGTATGGAGACTCCTTAAAAAAAATAGAACTGGAAATCCCATTCAATCCAGTTATCCCCCTACTAGTAATTTTCTCAGAAGAACTAAAAACATCATACCATAGTGATATCTGTGCACCTATGTTTATAGCAGCACAGTTTGTAATAGTAAATCTTGGAAAACCAAAATGCCCATCATTTGAAGAATGTTTGTAAAAGATGTGGTACTTTTATCCAATGGAATATTACTCAGCTATAAAGAATGATAAACAGGAAGACTTTATATATAAATGCATGTATCTTGAATATATACTCATAAGTGAAATAAACCAGACCTACATGTGCAAATATCATATAGTCTCCCTAGTGTAAGATCTCAAAAGATGAAATAAAAATGGAGAGGCATAGCACAGCTGAATGGAAATCAAGGACTTAAGGGTTAAACAATGAAGTGACTACAAGCAAAAAAAGATAGGAAGCATGGCAGGGGCAAAGCCATGCACTTATATGCACAGGATGAATTAGGTAATTGTCCTAGGAACCTCCAAAATGTTTTTTACACTGAGGCTAGCAATGTGTAACAGTAAAAATGTGCTTGGAATGCCTGTCATTCTGATGTTTTAGATGTGTGCTGCTTCCAATGTAATTTCAGTTACTGTTATACTCTCTCTCAAGTAAATGGATGGTTTACAAGAAAACAAAACTGGGTATTAAATGAAAGTAAGAGACTAGGAAAATGCCATAGGACTGACTGGCTACTATTTTGTATATACTTAGATTTCTAAATATATAAAACTGTGTTACTGCTTTTATCACATTCTATAGAGATTTGTTAGAATATCAATGATTTAGGCTTTTTTGATTCTACTGTTTTTTTTTTCCTTTTGAATTTTTTTAGAGGAGGTTTATTTATTTATTTTGTGCCGATGATCGAACCCAGGGCTTCCAACTTGCTAGACAAGCATTCTACCACTGAGCCAAATCCCCAGCCCCAAATTTAACTTCATACTAACAAGCATTATGGCCTATATACCAAATAAGAGAGTGTCACATTGTATAAATCTATTAAAGTGCATTGTAAATGGCCCCTAGTTATATCTTGATTGTTATCTAATGAGAAAATCTGTACCTTTCATTTAGAATTTTTCTTTTCTTTTTGCAACAGTATCTCACCATATAGCTCAGCCTGGGCTTTACTGAGCAAAAAAGAATTGTCTTGGGGTACATGTAAAATATATAACAAGGGCTAGCGAGATGGCTCAGTGGACTAAGTGCCCACTTAGGCAAGTGCAGGGACTAGGATTCAAACACTGGCACCACATGCATATGTCTGTAATCCCAGCGCTGGGGAGGCTGAAAGCAGGAGGATCACTATGAATCTGAGCTGTGTAGTGAGACCCTGTACCAAATACATAAATTAAAAAAAACAATAATAAAGTCAATGTATATAAGTAATAAAACTTTCTTTTAAAATCTTTTATTAAATTATTTAGCAAGGCAACAGAAGCCTACGTTGAACAATTGAATAAGAAATCTTATATTTGCTTTTTAATATTAAACATTTGTCTTGATAGGCACACATAAATAGATGGGCTGAAATTGCATTACCATTAATTGCATTTTCCTTGTCAAGACACATGAGTGCATTTAATGTTTGATCCACACAGGTTTCCAATTGATTGTGTGTGGCAGGCACAGGGGCTGAGTTAGCACTGCCCGGGGCCCTCCCCTATACAGCATTCTGTTGTTACCTGCAAACCTGCTCCTACCACCATATAGTTGAGTCATAAACAAAATCGGTAAAACTCATAATTATGTTTAAAGGTTATGGCCTTGTGGAGCTGCCATATTACTAGTTGTTCAGAGCTGAATGGAACCCAGAGACTTTGTTTTGAGCAAACCTGCTTTAAGCATTTTTTTTCATTTAAAGAAGGCTTTATTGAAATATAAATTCCATATGATAAAATTTATTACTAAAAAATTACTTTTTAGGTTTACAGGTTTAGAAAATTTTACAAATACATACGTGTGTAAGTACCACCACTTTCAAGATATATAGTATTCTCCCATGCCTTTGGTAGTCATTCTATCATGCTTCATCCCTAACATAGCTGACCAAATTCTGTCTTTATAAGCTTAAGTCTTCTACATCATTATCAGTGTTTGAGTTTTGTTATTGGTGTGATGTTTTTGCATTTCATCAGTGTGTTGTTAGTAACAGTCATTTCTTTGATTTTCTGCGTAGTATTCCACTTATAAATGTGTGATTTTTTTTTTCAGAGCCATGTAATGGTTGAGTTCTTTCCACTTTTTGGAGATCATCAGTAAAATCACTGTAGAGATTTATAAATGGGTCTTTGTTTTGCCATTAGCTTTCATTTCTTTTGGATAATTACCTAGGTATAGGATTACCATGCTGGATAGTAAGTGAATATGTACCATGTTTTTTAGAAAACTGCCAAGTAGTTTTCCAAATTGGTGCACCATTTTATATTCTCATTAGTAATTGTGTGTTCCATTGTTTTGTAGTATTACTAGCATTTGTTATTGTTGGTTTTGTTTTTTAAATTTAGTTATTCTGAAATAGTTAACAATAGTATCTCATTTGTCTAATGTGTGAGAATTTTTTAATGTGCTTATTTTCATGGGCTCGTCTTTATCTCTTAGAGATAAGCTTTTTTTTTTTTTAACTGAATTGGGAGTATTTTATAGATTCTGTATATGTCTTTTATCTGTTGTATATTATACAGTTATTTCTGCTAGAAGAGGCTTGTTTTTTAATTTTCCTTTTTGAAATATGTGTACATCGTATGATGTCTAAATCTAAATAACATATATATTGACTTTCATATTTGTGGTGAGAACATTAAAAAGCTACTCTCCCCTGAGTTCGATCCCTGGTACCACCAAAAAAAAAAAAAAAAAAGAAAAAAAGTGCTACTCTTTTTGCAGTTTTCAAGTACACATATAATACATTGTTTTAAGTGTAGTTCACCATGTTCTGTAATAGATCTTTCAAATTTACAACTGGTGCCTTGATGAAATTTTATATCCTTTGGCCAAGAGCATGTATTCTTTTATATCTTCTCCCCATGTCATTATAGCCCTTTAACACTGTCTTTCAAAGAGCAGTTTATTATTATTAATTTATTAATTTATTTATTTATCTATCTATTTTTTTGCAGAACCGGGGATTGAACTCAGGCCCTGTGCTTACCAGGCAAAGAGCAGAAATATTTAATGTTGATGAGGTCTAGGTTTTCTTTTTTTTTAATGTTATTTGCTTTAGAGAATTTCCTCAAAGCTAGGAAGAGTTTTTGGGTTTTTTTTTTTTTTTCAATTTTTTTATTGTTTAAATTTAATAATGGTTATATTACATATTTTCATCATGAGATCAATTTAGATTAATACATATAAGTATATAAGATTGATCAAACACTTAAACATTAACCTTTCTAAATCCACATTACTTTTTTTTTTCTTTTCCCCCTTCTTTTCTTTGAAAGTTGACATATTGCATATTGTCCTCACAATCATTCTACAGAGTACAGTGTGTGGGTTGTTTGTTTGTTTGTTTGTTTTGTCCTGTAAGTTGTAGACAGTGTGTTTAGGTCCATGATGGATTTTGGCTGCATTTTTATGGGTATGATGATGTGAATTATTGGTCAGTATTCTTTTTTTTCTTTCCAAACTTGATATTAGGAATTAAACTCAGGGCCCTGTATTTGCCAGACAGGCGCTGTGCCACTCATACATCCCAGGCCTATTATTATTATTATTATTATTATTATTATTATTATTATTATCATATTAAAGTTTTTTGCAAAAGGATCTACAGTTGTTCACAACTATCTTTTGTAGAAATTAAAAATAGAGAAACTTTCAGCTAATGTTTCCCTTATAATTAACATAACATTATTTATACCTTTGGTAAATCCAGATTTCCATCTAATATTTTTTATTCTTACATGCAGAAAGTTCTTTTATGTGGTTTGATTCAGAGCAATTTGCTCAATACTTTGTTTGAAAAACATCTTTATTTTGCCTTCATATTAGAAAAATAGTTTTGTTAGTTTTAGGGTTCTAAGGTGGTAGTTTTTATTTCTGCAGTATTTTGGAGTTGTTACTTCATAATATTTGTGCTTTGCATAGCTTCTAATGAGGGTCTGCTATCATTTTCCTTTTCATTGCTTCCTGTATCTATGTACTGACACATGCGTTAGCCTTTACTGTGGTTATTTTAAAACAGCCTCTTTATAACTGCTTTTTGAGTATTTTGATTATGATATACCCATGTCTTCTTTAGGTACTTTTTAAAAATTTACTCAGCTTGTGCTTTTTTGAGGTCCTTGGATGACCATTCATAGTTTTATTTAAATTTAGAAAGTTTTGGCTATGTTCCTTTTTTAAAAGATTTTTAAAATTTATTTCTCTTAAACCTCATTTATTTGTTTGTGTTATGGCTGACTCAGCCCGCCTTGGGCTGAGGGTGCGCAGCATGTGGTGCCAGGGATCGAGGAGTGGTCACAGCGCTTGCCTTAACTTTCCTCCGCAGGCGCTTTAGACTACTGAGCCATCTCGCTGGCCTTATGTTCTTTTTTCTTTTTGTTTTCATTTTCTTTTTAGCCTTGACTGTATACTTCACTCACTTTTCCTTTTGTTCTGGGCCTCATCTGTAGATAGCTTGATGTCAGTTAATGTTCTCCCTCAGTGCTTCAGTGATTTGTATTCCTTGAATAATTTTATTGCTAGATTTCAGGTTGTATTGCTAATCTTTCCCAATGTGATTTTCATTTCTGCTATTATTTTTTTCTATCCTAGAAATTTTATCTATGTCTTTTTATCTTATGTTTTTCTTCCTACCATGTTAATGTTTTCTTTATTTTTGAACCTATGGAGTAGAATTTTTATTATCTTTTGGCTTTCTTCTCAGTTAATCATCGCTGGTGCTTCTTGGTCTGTTTGTATTGACTGATTTTTTTTTTCCTTTAAATAACATGAGTCAATATTTTTCTGCTTCTTCCTAAGCCTATGATTTTTATGAAAGTTGTTCACACAACATAAATTCATCTTTCTAATGATTAGAAAATGTTTTATTTCACTATGGGGGATTGAGCCCAGGAACTTTGCACTGAACTACATCCTTGATCCTATTTTTATTTTTCAATGTGGAGTCTCACTAAGTCACTAAATTGTCAGGGCTAGGCTCAAACTTTCAAGTCTGCTTCGGCCTCTCAGAGCATTGGGATTATGGGCATGTGTAACCACACCTGACTCATTTTGGCAATTTAAAATGTAGCTTGGGAGGCAGATTAGCAGGTGCAAGGCTCTGAGTTTGATTCCTGGAACAAAAAATAATGTGTAACTCAATGGCAATTGGCGCATCCACAGTGCTTTACAGACATTATTATTATCTAGTTCCACTACTTTTTCACCACCCCTAAAATAAAAGTGTATGAAAGAGTGCTGTAGGAGAGGAAGTAGTTTTGAAATGGCAAAAAAAAAAAAAAAGAAAACTTTCAAAAATATCAGCTGTGCCTGTCAGGACGAAAGAGTGACATCAGGTGGACATGTCACTTTTAATTCTGGCAGCTTCCATATGAAAGAAGTGAAGAGGATACTTCATCAGTTTCTGGTGTATTCACTGACTATCAGAAAGAAAGACAAGGTTGTGGACATTTTTACTCCCAACAAGTAAGCGTCATGAATGCCTTCTCATGTGTTACAATGCTGGAATTCTTGGAAAAAAGTTTTGAATTTGAAAACTGGGCAGAAAACAAAAGACTCATTGTCTGATCAGAATGCCGTGAAAGTATTAAAGGATGGGAAGGCCTTATCTATGTTTATGCAAGGCACTGTAGCAAGATTTATTAGACTTTCTTTAATATGTGTTGTACTGGCTCAAGGTCGGGTGTTGAGTGGAGGAGCACAATTTACTACAGTGTATAATTTCAGGGGAACGACTCCAAAGACTGAGATGAGATTTGTTCTCAAAGATACCATTTAGCTGGTGCAGTTCCAAGCCGAGATAGTGCCACCAGGTTGGCTGAAATCATTGGCAGTAGACTGGCTCTCAGAGTGTTTTTGTTTCTCAAACTGTGTTTAAAGAAGCTTTAAATATTGGAATAGCTCAAGAAGTCTTGCAGTGCTCAGATGAAACTAAGTCTGTAGCAGAGGTACAAGGGTGGCTAATAGAACTGGTAAATGAGCTACTGACTGGCAGTCATCAGAACTTGTAAAAAATCAATTTCTTCAGGCAAAGAGCTATCTTTAGAGGTGATGTACTACACAGTGGAAGAGATCTTTTATGAACAGTGGGTGATAGATTTGCAAATAAGCTATTGCTAAGAAATAAAAAAGGAATCTTTTTTTAAAAATTCAGATGTAATACAAGTTCCAATGATTAATATGTATGAAAGCTAAATGATGTTAAATATGAACATCATATTACTTTGAAGTCTACTATTAGTATTTCGATTTGATTTTACTGTTTTTTTGAATATCTAAACTCATTGGTTTAGTTTCTTTTATTTTAACCAACATTTGGCTAACATAGACAACACTTTTTGCTTAAAAATTATTTCAAGTAATTTTCAAATTCCTATAATTGTTCTTAACCTGTAATTGAAGATAAGATTTTAAAAGGAAAAGTTTATATAATCCTATTTCTAGGATTACCCTTTGTAAAACTCTGTCTTACCTGGAAAACAATTGTAAAAGTGGTTTAATGACTTTTTGTATTTAAAGAAAAAAGTAGAGAGGAAGCAGAGGACAAGAAAATAAAAAGAAGTGTGATCGGTCATATTCTAATCCTCTAGCTGGAATAGAAATCATGGGAAATAATCTTCGTTTAAGGAAAAAAAGATGCATGCCATTACTTCTACAATAATAGCTTTATTTAGTTAACCTTTTTGATAATTAATTTTCAGACTGGGGAGATGGCTCAGTGGCTTAAGTGCTTGACTAGCAAGAACAAGGTCCTGAGTTTGAGCCCCAGTGGAAAAAAAAAAAAAAGAATCAATAAGTAATTTTCTATTTGAAATCATCTACTCAATAGTGATAACTATATGTGGCAATCAACTGATGACAAAGAGATCATTTGTTTGTGTACCCTGGAATTTCTAAGCATGTAATAAATTGATATTACTATTGATATTTTACAACTATTGATAGTTGTAAAACTGAAACTGTCAAGGATTTATGAAGCATCCTAAAACAAATTCGCATTTTATACCAAATTTTTAATTTTTTTTTCAGTGAATAGATAACTTTTGTAACTAGTTATCTTTTTATGCTATCTTTAAAAAGAAAATTTAATAAAAATGTAAAACTCAAGCTTTTACAATATTCCATTATTTCTCTCTTTAACAATATATAAGTGAGAATCCACCAGGCTCTTTCTTTCCAATTTGGGCCTGTCAGAATGGCTCCTGCAGAGAAGGGTGGCGAGAAGAAGGGCCGCTCTACCATTAGTGAGGTGGTGACCTGAGAATACACAATCAACATTAACTAGAGCATACATGAAGTGGATTTCAAGAAGCATACCCCTTGGGTACTTAAGGAGATCCAGAAGTTTGCCATGAAGGAGGTGGGACTCCAGATGTGTGCATTGATACCAGGCTCAACAAAGCTGTCTGGGCCAAAGGATTAAGGAATGTTCCATATTGTATCCAGATACGGTTGTCCAGCAAATGGAATGAGGATGAAAACTCACCAAACAAGCTGTATACCTTGGTAACCTGCGTTCCTGTTACCATGTTCAAAAATCTCCAGACAGTGAATGTGGACAAGAAATAACCTGGAAATAAAGTTAGAGAACTGCCAAAACCAAAAACAAAAATCGAAAAACAAAAAACAAAAAAACAAAATCAAAACAAACAAATAAACAAAAATATCAAAATGATATATAAGTGAAAGAATTATGTCTCAATCTTAACCTATCATAGGAAGAGGCAAAAGACAATTTCAAAATACTGACAGTTTTAAATATTATATATGTATTTAATTTTGAGACAAAACTCACTATGTAACTCTGTCTGGTCTTGAACTCATTATGCATTTGAGGTTGGTAATCCTACTGCCTCAGCCTCAGCCTCAGCTTCCTGAGTCCCTGGTGTGACAGCTGTGTTTAACCATACCTCCCTTAAATTTTTATTTTTATTATCTTTTGTACTGTTCAGCTCAGATTTAAAAATCATAATATAAATAACTTGCATACGTGTTAGCAATGTGATTCTACTTTTCTGAGTGAGGAAAATACAGCAATATGACTCATTACCTTTCTACTTTATAAAACATATTTATTTTATTTTCTTAGTTTTTATTTTTATTTATTTATTATTATTATTATTATTTTTTTTGGTACCAGGGGTTGAACTCAGGGCCTTGTGTTTGCCAGACAGGTGCTAATGCAGCTGAGCTATACACCTGGCCCTTAGTTTTTATTTTTAAAGAGAGCCCAAAATAGTATTGAAACAGAAAAAATTACAAATGATAAAGAATTGCACTAAACAAAGCAATATGAATTTCACAGTATTTGTTGTATTGCATAGTATTGTTTTCAAATTAGTTGTTCACATTGCCAGATATATGCATGCAAAATTGGAAGAAGAAAGAAATATATGAGAAATTATGGAAAGAAAAAGTTGACTCTGAGCCTACTGTTCTGGCCCCACCCCTGGGGTGTGCTGAGTTCCCAACTGAGACTGTGCATGGTTGTGCATACCTGTAATCCCTGCTCTTGTGAAGTTTAAACAGGCAGATCACTATGAGTCCAATCTAGTAGCGAGACCCTGAAACCCCGTAGACCCTTCTCTAAAAAAAAAAAAAAAGTTGAAAGAATTGAAAAAGGAGACAACAAATTAAGCACTAAGTGCTCCTGAGCAGAAATCCACAGTACGGTTGTACTCATATTACTTTTTTTCAGAGACAAATTCTAGATCACCACGTTAATTCATGTACCTTGCAAAGCATAAAAACCATCCAATAGAAATGGATTCTCTGATTTACAAAACAAAACAAAAACCTCAAAGCTAAACCCCAATACCTGCACTTTAAAAGAAGTCGTGTCATTTTTCAGTCCCTTTTAGCCACTGGCAAAAATTAATCATTCTCTCTGTTGATTTATACATTGGATGTTTCATACAAACAGGATCATGCAAATCTGCTGCATTTGTCTCATCGATTTTTTAGCTTTGTATGATTACTGAACTCATCCGCATTGCAGCATGTACCAGAATTTTATTTTTATAGGTAAATAACATTCTATTACATAGCTATGCCTCAGTTTTATTAATGTAGTCTGGTGACAGAAGTAGGTTATCTACCCCTTTCAGTTACTACAAAAAATGTTGTTATGAGCATTTATGTGTAAGTTTTTGTTTGAATGCTTATGTTTAATTTGTTGATGAAATACCTGAAAGTGGATTGTTGTAATATCACATTTAATTCTCGAGGATGTGCCAAATAGTTTCCCCAGGAGGTGCCTCTTTTACATTTCCACCAGCTACAGTGGAACATGACTGTTCCAATTTCTATCTTAATGGGTAATAAGTGATATGTTAAGGGTTTTCACTTAAATTATCCTAGGTTGGTAACCATCTTTCAAGTACTTGTTGGCCATTTGTATATTTTCTTTTGGAAATCACTGTTTCAGTCTTTTGTTGCCTTTGTTGAGTTGTAAGAGTTCTTTATGTATTTGTCGGTACATATTAGATACTTGATTTAAAAACATTCTCCACATTACGTGGGTATTTTTTGACTTTCAGAATAGTGTCACTTGATGCATCAAAATTTAAAATTTTTGAGGTGTGTAATCTATTCTTTTGTTGGTTATATTTTAGGTGTTTTATCTAAGAAACCATTACAAATGCAAGGTTATGGCTTACTCATGTGCTTTCTTCTAGAGTTCTATAGTTTTAATTCATGTGCTTGGTACTTTGACATATTTTGATTTTTTTTGAATATAGTGTGATGTAAGGATCTTCTGTACATGGATGTCCAATGTCCTTAGAAGCTTTTGTATAGGAGACTACTCTTTTTCTCACTGAGTATTCTGGAAATCCCTTATTATAACTATCCCACTAACCTGTTTTGAAACTATTTCATTACTATTTTATCATTTTTTTCTCATTAAAATAAATAAAAACAAGACAAAGAAATATATTGGATGGTAAACACTGAAAAATTAGTTAATTGTAGTATAGATGCCTGAGTTTATTTCTGGACTCTTACTTCTGTTCCATTCATGTAAACACTGATCTTTGTACTTGTATCACCCTGTTTTGATTACTGTAACTCTGTGGTAATTTTGAAATGAGAAAGTATCAATCTTCTAGCATAAGTGTTTTCAAGATTATTTGAGCAAGACCAAAGAGATAGCTCCGTGGCACTAGTGCCTGCCTGGCAAGTGCAAGGTCATGAGTTTGAACCCTGGTCCCACAAAACACAACAACAAACAAAACAACAACAACAAAAGATTATTTGAGCTATCCAAGGCTCTTTGAAATTGCATATGAATTTTGCAGCGAGTCTTTCCATTTCTTTAAAAAATCCCCAATAGTTTTTATAACAATTTTTAAAACTGATACATGAAAGCACAAAAATTGTACATGTTAGGGGGGTACTGTATAATGTTTTGTTACTTGTGAACACTATACAATGTTTGCATCATGTAAAACATATTTATCCCCTCAGGCATTTGCCATTTCTTTGTGACAAAATACTTCATGATCCTTTTCTTTAGCTTTTTGAAATGTGTAGTGTGTTATATTTTCTAGAATCATTTCACCATGGCCATTAAATTTTGGTATTACATTCAGTGTGTAAATCTATTTGAGAAATATTGCTGTCTTAAGAATATGAAGTGTTCCATTTCTCTTTTCATTTATTCAGACCTTCTTTAATTTCTTTCAGCAGTATTTTATTAAACTTTCTGATTGGATGGTGAGTACTGTGAATTTTATGATATTAGGTAGTGTATTTTGTGTTATTCCTGTGAAGAAAACTGATACCTTGTAAAGTTACTCAGAATCCATTAGTGAGGCTTCCTTTTAAGATTTCTTAGTGAGACAGTGTAAACTGGAAGACTTGTGATCTGATTTTCCTCAATGTCTAAGTATTCTGAGGTCTTTTCAGTGTGACTAGTAGCCACAGGAAGTATTTTTAGCTCTATATGAGACTCATACATTTTTCAGCCTACTGCTTTTTAAACATTGTTTTTCTAGATGAGGATAATTTCCTTCAGCCCACATACAGATATCAATCCAGCCAATGACTGAGATCTCTAAGGTGCTTTCTTTGTTCAGCTGTCCTAGCTTTACTACTTTTCCCTAACAATTCTAGTCTTTTGTGTGTGTGTGTGTGTGTGTGTGTGTGTGTGTGGTGTGTTTTAAACAATTATTTAACTGATATAGACTTACATTTGTTGTTGAGGTGACTTCCATTTATTTGGATACATCTTTCCCTATGGTGATTTCCAGGATCTTCAAGCCAATATAAATATTTTATAGATATTTGAATATTTCGGCATACACCTGCACAATACCTCAGCAATACCTTTCAGCAAGAAAAACACTGAAGAGTAAAGACCAGACACAATTACTAGCTATAGTGAAAATCTGCTGAAAATATTTCTGAGGTAAGAAGGCACCACATACCTGTTCAACTAAGAAAATCACCCTTCCAACACAGGACAATTTTATTTTTATATAGGACCTAGAACACTTAAGCTACCAATTAGGTGGTGAATGGCAGAGCAACATCCCAGTTTATGCCATGAACTCATAGGGAACAGGTTTCAACAACTCAGGCTCTTTCCCATGGCTCCTCACAAAGTGCGCTTCTCTGGGAGGGGCAGGCTGGCGTTTCAGGTGAACCCAAGTACCTTTCTCTTTGGCTTCTTTCTTTTTCTTATTATTTTCCTTTACACGTTTCAGGAACACATCACAACTTTTTGAGTGTTTTATGCTCAATACGCACGTTAATCCTCTTGGCAAGTATCGTGCCCTTAACTTGCTTGTTTACAACAAAGCCAACAGCATGCTAGGTAACACTGCAGACCGTTTTGCAATGGTAACATTTGTGAGGCATTTCTTTGTGCACAGTACCCATTCCCTTGGTGTCTACAGTATCACCCTTTTTGTAGATTCACATGTATGTGGCCAAATGAACTATCCTATGTTTTGTAAAAGGCCTGGAGAAAATATACCAGGTTCCCCTTCTCTTGTCCTTTGTGTTAGTCATTGTAATAAATTACTGGAAGATGGTGGTTCCGGCTGAAAAAAAAAGCTAGTCTTCTTGATCTTTCTAGACTTTAATATTTGCTTTCTCTACTCAGCTGGACTTCTAGGATTTGTTTAGGACTCATTGCCTGTTCAATGTCCTGAGGACTTCCAGAGCAACTTTAGACTGACATTATGCATTTCCCCTTTTATAAGGATTACAGTCCTGCACTACCGATTGCTCACTTTCCCAAAACCATATTTTCTTGTATCTTACCTAGAAGTATGAAGGTAAATTCAGTTCTTGTTACTTTGTGGTCACAAGGAGAAGTGAACCACTATGTCCAAAAAAGACAACATGAACTTTCATTGGTACAAATGAGTAGAAGAACATCTTAGCTCTTGTATGAGGCCTGAATGAATTTAAGCATCCTTTTCTTTAATAGGTTTACTTTAGAAGTTGCATAATCTTTAATGCTAGCTAATTATTAATGATAATGTTATGCCATCTTCAAGTAAATACTACTCCAAATGACAGTAAGTATCCATAATATTAACAACTTTAAAAATTTTAGTATTAACTACTTATAATTCTAATGGCATAGGTGAAAGGTATTTCTGGCACATGGCAGGGAAATATGACTTTAAAATATCTATTTCACTTTCCTTATTTCTAAAATAAAGATAATAATAATAAAGTTGTTTTAAGTAGTAAAGGAATTCTTTTTTTTTTTCTTTCTTTTTTTTTTTTTTTTGTGGTAGTGGGGATTGAACTCAGGATTTCGCACTTGCCAAGCAAGTGCTTATTCTACTGAGCTATCTCCCCAGCCCAGTGAGAGAAACTATCTGTTATCTGTCTGTCTGTCTATCTATCTATCTATCTATCTATCTATCTATCTATCTATCTATGATCTATCTGCTGTTTAGAAAAGTACCTGGCACTTGTTGAGTGTGACTGTATGTGTGAACTATTATTACCTTAATCACAATCATTTTTTGTATTAGTATGTGAAGAAACTTTTAAGGGATTATATCCTGACATTTAAGAGTATAAAATATTTATCTAATTTAATATCAGTTTATACCTGGGTGTAGTAAAGTTGAACATCTTTGAAAATTAAGCCTGGAGTTTGGGCTAGGAATATTAAGCTCAATAAAGAATTCTGGTCCTATGAAAGTTGTATGTTAGCTATGAAACTTTTTTGTCTTAGATCTGTGATGTCATCAGTGCTACAATCAATACTGAAAACTGAAAGGAAATTAAGCTTTTATTTTTATTAGTTTAGAACAAAAAAGAACTACATAATTGCCATAGACATTTTAAATAGAGACTCAAATTGTGATATTGTTAAACTCTAAAATTATTTTGCAGTTAAACTTGAACAAAAATATGTGTGTTAAACATTGGTCTGCATATAAATGTATTCCCAGAAAATTGCCCATTTGTTTAATATTAGTTAAATTCACTTTCAAGGTTAGTAGGGAGGAACAGCTCACTGAAAGAAATGCCACTTAAGATAAAGAGTGTCTTAATAATGTATTTTGCCTAGTGTGTTAGGAGCTGCCTAGTCAGTATTTCCACCTACTTCAAACAAATGTTAGAAATGTTTTTATATAGAGAGAAGAGGTGTGGGAAAGGAATGGGAGAGATAGAGATAGAAGAAGAAAGAGGGAGAGAGGAAAAAAGAGAGGGAAGGAGAGAGAGAAAAAGAGAGACAGAGAAAGGGATGAGAGAGAGAGAAAACTTTTTTTGTACAGAGTCTTACTTTACAGTTCAGACTCATGGTGGTCGTCCTGTCTTCAGCTTCCCCAGTACCTGGGATTACAGGTATGCACCACTTGACTGATTGCAGGTATACACCACCTGACTGAGAACTGGTCTTGATTTTGAAATGAATACGAACTATGAGTAACGTAATCTTTGGCTATCATTTGTCAATTACTGCCCTCTCAGGGTAGGAAGGAAAACAGTCCACTACATCTATCACAGTCTTCAAAATAAAATCTCTTCCTTGATGGTGAGATAGCTCCATGGCATAAATGCCTGCCTGGCAAGTGCAAGGTTGTGAGTTTGAACCCTGGTCCTACAAAAAAGAAAAAAAAAATCTGTTCCTTGAACAAACAAATTCTAATGATACAGAGCATTTGATGCATCAGAGATGTTTTTATTCATGCTATGTTAGCAGTGAATAATACTTCTGTTTTATCTCAACAGAAATTAAATAGAGCTGTACAACTCATTCTGAAGTAATCTTAATTTGCTATTTCATTAATAAGTGGAGTTATTAAAAATACTTAGTCACATTATTGATTAAAGTACTTATTTTGCTAAATTCTGTAGAATAGGTTTGTTTTGAGAGGTTTTTGTGAATCAACAGTTTAACAGTTTAAACAATTGCCATAGTAATTTGTCTGTGAAATCATGATTTATACCATTATTTTTATAATTACTGCTTTGAAATAAACACACTGCTATAGCAGAATTTTGAAATGATTCATTCTACTTTGTGAAGTCACTATATATGAATGGCAAGAGAGGTTCTATCAATGATGTGTTTTTATTATTAGCTTCTGTTTTTGTGAAGGACAATAATGATTTTGTTTCTGGGCTGGCAATACAGCTAATGTGACCTTCAAGGTGACTCACCTGTTGTGCTTTCATAGTTGGTAATAGTCCCTTGATGTGAAGGTGATCTGGAGAATGACAGTGCACTAGCAAGATGTGAAATAACATTTGTAAAGTTAAGTTACAGAAATTCAAATATTGTTGGATCAGGTTCTAGGCAAGAGTAATAACAATAACTTATTTAACCAAATATTATGAGAAAAGAAGATGCTCACAGATGACTGACTCATAATGCCATTTTTAGGGACAATTATTGCTTAGGCCGAGGCTTGCCTACTAGGCTCCTGCATGATTAAAATAGTGACTTCCTCAGTCATAGCTTGTCAGTTTTGAAACTGCAAAGGTATGGATTACAACCAGTGCCTGAATTTCTGATATTTCCAACTGTCAAATTTGTGGAAATGTAAATAATTTATCCTTTAAAACTAAAAATTTGAGGACCAGTCAGATAACTCAGCAGACCAAAGTGCCTGCTTAGGTAGAGCACTGTGGCCTGGGTTCCATGCCAGTGTGCTGTGCTGGTCCCGGCCCTGCCCTTGGCTCTGGAACTCACTGAGAGCTGAGACCTCTATTGAGACTGGGCATGGTGGCATGTGCCTGTAATCCCAGTACTTGGGAGGCTGAAGACAGGAGAATCAGCGTGAGTCTGATTTGCATAGTGAGATCTGATGTCCATAGTGAGATCCTTTAGAGTCTGAAGACCCTGTAGACCCTATACTAAATACATTAAAAATAAGCTAAAAATTTGAAAACAGCAATCATGCATCACAAAGAAACAGAAGGAGTAGGAAGTTTGGCTTATTTGACTCTTAGGACATAGGAATAAATAATGGCTTCCTCTGTTAAGTCATATTTGCCCTGAATTTACCTGGAGAATAGTCTGTGCATTGAAGAATTTTATGAATTTTAAAGATAAGTTTAACAAAGCTATGATCTGCTAGACATTTTCATCGTTTGCAGGATACCTTTTTTTTTTTGTGGGATGGGGAATTGAACTCAGGCCCTTAGGCTTGTCAGGCAAGCACTTATCCTACTGAGCTATTTCCCCAGCTCCCAATACTTTTTTTTTTTTTTTTTTTTTACTATATATAAAATTCTAGTGATGATATTTTCAGTGAGTCAAGTGTCTCTAAACAAACAAATGAAAACTGATGTTCTATTGTCCTTCAATAGGCAGGTCCAATTCTATTATTGTGAAATTATTGTACTATGAAAACATTCATTGATATATCTCTGATTGTAGTTTAAAGATAGTCTTAACTGGTGAATATTCAGTTTAAAACTTCTCCAGAAATCTTTCACTCTAAGCAATTACAGGGTTATTAGAACTATAACTTTAGCTTTGTTAACATAAATCTACAACAGGGTGAAAGATGTGTCTTCAGGTTCCAGGTGAAGGTATGATAGATGAAGGTTAATGAATGTCTCATGTTTAACACTTGAAACTAGTGAAGTCCTCCTCTTATTCTTCCTCTTCCTTCTCTTTTTCCATCTCTTTCTCTTCTTCCTCCTCCTCCAGGTTGTAGGGCGTTAAGTGTAAGAAAGAGATACTTCGTTCTTGAATTATCCAGATAAAACTAGTACATATTTTCTTATAGAAACTAGAGTACTATAATTCCTTACTCAGCTGTGAATAGACTGGCATAGGATTCTAACCACTGTTGTTATCAATCTTTCTATGGGAAGGTGTATCCTAAATTTGAAGAACTTTTACAGTTAAGTCTATTTGTGTGTTTGAAGTTTCTGATATTGTAAAGGTTATAGAAATGCAATGCTTTATAATTTGAGGGAGTTTGGACGTCATCTATTTCAATATTATTGTATGTGTAGGACAGAATTATAGAAGAAATGTGAATCCAGTGAAGTTAGAAAAAATAGATATCACAGGATTGGATCTTTAAAACATTAAGAATGAACTCAGTATTATCAGTATTATCTACAGCTTTATTTCCTTTAGGTCCAAAGATGTTGGTCTTTAAATTTTCATAGTTCTGTGAGATTCAGTTTTAAGAATGCATCAGTAGAAAATTTTCCAGGGTTATTTCTTTGAAGATTTCTTTATCACCAACCAATGTTATTTGATGTGCAGATTAAAAGATTGGTATTACTGTGTATTTTGTTGGACTTACTATTTCTGCTATGTTGTTCTATTAACTCCATCTATTATAATTTTTTTAAATGTATTTTTTAATTTAATATTTTTATTGTTTAAATTTAACAATGGTTATATTACATATTTTCATCATCAGATCAGTTTAGATTAATACATATAGGTATATAAGATTGATCAAACAATTAAACATTAACCCTTTTAAATCAACATTACTTTTTTTTTTTCTTTTCCCATTTCTTTTTTTTGAAAGTTGACATATTGCATATTGTCCTCACAATCGTTCTACAGAGTATAGTGTGTGGGCATGACCCACCATTATAATGTTAAAAATTGCCAAAAATGGCTATTAGAAACTCTAAGTTGATGAATATTTAAGTTCCAATTATGTGTTTCCCTGACCCTTTATGTGCTTTTCCTCCACAATGTATTGTACTATATTGCACTAGACAGTAATATATGCATATGTAGTATTATTTTATTGATTTTTTTTATTAAAGAAAATGATCAGCTAGGTTTAGTGGCCCATGCCTAGTACCCTAGAATTCTCAGAGGCTGAGGCAGGAGGATTATAAATGGTCTAGCTTGGGCAATTTAGCATCTTAGTAACAGCCCATCTAAAAATGAAAAAAATAATGTTGGGATATAGCTTAGTGCAAAGGCTCCGTGCTTAATCTCCAGTACTGCAAACAGAACAGAACAAAACAAAACAGATAAAATAATCTTTGCAAAAATGCATTTTATTTATTTGTGACTTTTTTCTTGATATCTAATTGGATATAAAACTTTTCATAGCTAGACTATTTTAAAAAATGACATTACCCGGTTATCATCAAGCGACATAGCATAATTATTCTATTATATGGGCATTTTCCTTTTGACATTTAAGATTTTTTTTGTTTGTATTTTTAAGACAGGGTCTCACTGTATAGTGAATTCACTTTTTAGCCACAACTGGCCTTAAATTCTAATGACCTCTGGCCTCACTTACCAAATACTAGGGATTCTCTTTGTACCTGTGACTTGTGCTTAGACATGCTTCCTAAGAGACCAAATAACAGATCAGAGATTTTGTTCTTGCATTAAAGGCAAAATTTCATATTTTCAATGAGTCTATTCTACTGTCATTCAAATTTTTCTTGTTGTACACATCTTTAGCTCAGGGTAAAATGTGTAGCAACCATTAGCTGCTGCTCAGAAAGAGTAACAGGAAGGAGTCAGTAGGTGACTTTTAGGCGTGACTTTCACCTTGGACTTCTTGAGAATTCAGAGTTTAGAATATGTATCTCAAGATCACAGGCTGAAAGATTTTAAAATTTTTATCTTCATTGAGCTTTCTGTTATTCCTTTACCTTACTTAATTTTTAAAAGAAATAAACAGGTTTTCAGCCACTGTAGTCACCTATGATCCTGCTCAGTTTCACAGAGTAAATTATGCCCCAAATATTAAAGATATATTCATTTAGTTTAAATTATTATGTTTCCATTGCGAGGTACTGATATTACATACTTTTGATTTATGTTGAACATTTTTATGATTTTTTTTGCTGAATGAATATAATCAGTATGCTAAGTATTATGTTTTAAATGGATGCCAATCTGTAATTTTATGTCTAAGTATTTTTTTTTTTGAATGATACAGGGCATCAATATTAAATAAAGTTTTAATTCAGTGATTTAATTTTCTTGAAAATATTTCTATCAGACATTCATATTATGCTGAACATTATGAAATGTGCTTCTCTCTTTCCCTTGTTGTGTATTTATTACAGCAATCACCAAAACATTCAAAAGTTTAAACTGAGATGCTCCTACATAGAATAAATAGAATATTTCACCTGTTAAGAGTGATTACATTTTGTAAATTTAAGACTTCGTAATTCATAAATCAGCTGTGCATGCTCCACTTGAAAGCGTTTAGCATATCATGCCTCAAAAGATATTAAAGATATTTTTGAACTTTGGCATTTTATCATTGAGACCAGAAGGTGATATTGAGACGGTGCTTTATTTTGGGCCTCTGTTATGTCTAAGTCTGTTTTGATACAGCAATTTTCTTCACTTATTCTGAAAGAAATGCTATTTAGAAGATTTTGAATCATGATGTAGTGGCCAAGTTCTAAGCAGTATTGAGTAGTTGAGATTTGATTACAGAAACTGTATGATTCAAAGTTTTATTATTAAGTGTGCTTAAGAAGTTTTATTATTAAATCAATATTTTTGTATTTTGTTAAAGTACTGAACATTTGTTATAGAAGTGGGAAAAGTTTTTTGATCTTAGAGCATTGCATTTAGGGCCCAGTGCAGATAAGATTATGTTGCTCTTAACCATCCAGCAGAAAAATATAACTACGAGGTATGAAAAGTAAAGCCATATTGATATGCTGAGCTGTAAAATGCTCAAGTCAACAACTTCTGACATTTCCAGTTCTGTGGATAACCCACTATTATCATGACTATTGGACTACTTTGGGTTACTTTGCTGAATTCACGCATTTACAATATTTGAATGGCAATGGAACACTCATCTCTGACAAAACAAAACAAAAACGGGGGATATAAATGAAGGACCATTTTTTAGTGAAAAAATATATCTGTATATACAAAATAGTTAGAACAGATATATAGCTACTTTCTCTTAGTTCAGTGAGAAGAAAGATTTATACTAGTAGTTTTTAGGAAAGATGTCATGTATGCATCTTGTACTCTGAATAATTACTGTGAACAATAATATGCAATGTATTAATTATTGTAACTATCCTACTAACCTGTTTTGAAACTGTCTCATTGCTATTTGTTTCTAATTAAAATCAATAAAAAAGATTAAAGTCACAAGATTATGATCCAAAAATTATTAGTTTTATCTCATATCTTGAACATACAATGTATGAAGGAATTTAAGAGTAAGAATAAATAGATCCTTCCTTGAGGAATACAGTGGTATCAGAGATTTTTTTGGGGATTAGTTGTAAAATTAATCACTTTTTTAATTTGAAGAGGTAATATATGGAGAAATTTCTTCTGTTTCATTAGAATGACAAGTTCAATATTTTCAGGTAGTAGATGTCAATAAAGAATTGCTAAGATATAGAAGATACTAAAAATAAGTAAGAAAAAGAGCAAAAAATTCTGACTTTCTTTCTTATTTAAATCATAGACAACAAAGTTTAACTCCTACATATTATCTAGAGTAGGCAAAATTACTTTAGAGCTTTCTGTGTACATGTGACCAAAAAATTCAATAAATACTGGATATCTTGAGGAAAAATATTATAAATGAAGTACAGCATTATTTTGTCTTTAAGCAAAATGATCCGGTCGCCAAATTGGAAAGCCAGGTTTTGTTACGACATTTCCAGAAAGAAATAAAAAGAAATCCAGAAAAAATCATTAGAACGCATGAGTAAATTCACATTAGTAACTACTAAAACTCTTGTGACTCTTTAGTTCCACAAAAATCTAAGCTAAGAGTAATTATGATTGAAACATCAGTGCTCAAGATGCAGATACTTAAAAAGGAAGATGAGTGTCATTATCATGTTACCCTCTATCCTTTCCTGGTTTATATAAAAACTTTGCAGTACAGAACATCTTAAAGTGTGGGTTTTTTTAGTCATAAGACCTGAATTTATATCCAGAATCCAACATTTAACAGCTGTGATGACCTTAAACCTCCAGGTTTTTCTTTTAAAATTAAATAGGAATTTAATGAAAATACCAGGCACATACAATTCAATAAATTCAGTTGGATTAGAATATATTCTCATCTCTTATCTTCAAATAATATCCCAACCAACAATCTTCAGAATGTGAAAAAGTTTTTGCTAGCTATTCCTCAGTCAGATGGCTAGCAGTTAGACTACATAAAGAACTCAGAAAATTAGACTTCTCCACAATAAAGAGTCCATCCAAAAACGTGTGAGTGAAATAAACAGACAAATGGCTAACATATATAGGAAGGAATGCTCAACACTGCAAGACATTAGAGATGAAAATGAAAACATCAAGACTCCATCGTACCCTAGAAAGAATGGTTAGCATCAAGAAATCAAATAATAACAAATTCTGACAAAACTGTGGGGAAAAAACCTGTCTATATTGTTGGTGGGGATGTAAAGTTGTATAACCATTATGGTAATCCATATGAAGATTCCTCACAAACTAAGCTCAAAATTCCATTTGACCCAGCCATTCCCTTTCCACATATCTTCCCAAAATGGTTGAAGACATTACATTGTAGTGAAACCATGCATACCTATGTTTATAATAGTAGAATTCTTTATAGCTAATTCTTGGAGGCAGCTTCTATTTCAATCAACAGGTGAATGAAAGTACACACCATGGAATACTACCCTACCATAAAGAAGGATAAATCTGAGGCATAAGACCATAATGTTAAGTCAAATAAATGAGACACACAGTCTAAATGTCATATGATTTCTCTTATATGAGAAATATCAAAGTATACATAAAAAGCAAAATAAAACATAGATAATGAGAAAATGTGAGCTAGGTCTTTCTCAAAAGGGGAGAGGATCAAGCGATAGGAGGAAAGGGAGGAAAAGCAGATGAGAAAAAGGCTTACCATGTGTTATACACACATGTACCAACTCCACACAAGGAATGTGGATGCATAGTAGATGATATGTAATGCAAACATACTAAAAACCTCCAACACATGGGGACATTTTTTACACTGTAGAATTATTTGTGGAGAATCAATATTAAAATACACAGAAATATTAAAAGGGATGGTGTGGAGGGAATTTGGGCAGGGTAATTCTAGTAGCCCTTGCCCCCTTAGTTTAGCATTTTTAATTGGCCTTTGTTGTCTTGCAAAATCTCATTTTACCTTGTTTCCATCCCTTGCCTGCCTGCCTCTCTTCTTAGTTTCTGGGATTGGAAGTTTGATGTGGTTTACAATGAAGTATTTTAAGTTAGACTGACTGTGTTGTGATCTGGTCGTCTCTGTTTCATGCTTGATCCTTAACATATATGCCTATATGTTTCATTTACTCCCCAACAGAAGTAAAAAAATGCCATGTCAGCCTTATTTTAATGGCTTCTGTATGGGCATGCATGATCATACACACTATTAGGGAATTTTTTCTCCACTTCAGGTTATTTGTTCATGGAGCCAGAGTACTCATAATCTTGGTATCAGAATACTTTACTAATTCTTGAGAATGAATAGAGTATTTCTGTGATATATTATTTATGCATCAGTTGATTCCATTCTGACTTAAACTGATTAATTTGACATTCTAATTTACAGGAAAATATCCAAGATATAGTTAAACATAGCTTAGCCATATTACTGGAAGATTATGTGTGTACAATAACAACACTGGAACAAACGGGTGGAGGCTGATTAGGAAAACAGGTCCAAGTTGTAAGGACTCTAACTGACCACTGTACTTTTTGTCCTTTACAAGAGAAAAATTCTGGCTCTGTCTCTTTCTCTCTCTCTGTCTCTCTGTTTTTTTCTCTCTCTCCCATCCTCCCTCTATTTTGGACTGTTTCTGTCTCTCTTTTTCTCTGTTCTTTTTTTCACATTGTGTATCATGGTATAGCAGAGTCTTCCATTATACTGAGACAAAATAGCATGGAACATTTGTACAAGACTTAATTAGTAGTGATGAGTTGGATCAGTTAGAGGTTCACATTTCCTTCCTTCCTTCCTTCCTTCCTTCCTTCCTTCCTTCCTTCCTTCCTTCCTTCTGCTGTATTTAGGGCAGGGTATACAGAGCCTCACTATGTAGATAGGACTCATAGTCCTCCTGTTTTCACTCTCCCAAGTCCTGGTACTACAGGTGCCCATCACCACACCCAGTCTCAATCACCATCTCAGTGCGCACTGGGGGCAGAGCCAGCACAGCACAGCACAGCACAGCACAGCACAGCACAGCGTGCAGAGTATTGAACTCCAAGTCCTGGCCCCTGAGCTCTGTCTAAGCAGGCCGCTTTAGTCCTGTTATGGTTTATGTCTAGTTGTCCCCTCAAAGCCTCATGCAATCATGGGGCAGTGACTTCTAGAGTTTGAGACTTGACTCATGATCCAATGGAATTATGAGTTTTAGTACTGATGGGACTATGGGTCTGAGTACTTCTGGGATTATGGATGTGGCCTAAGGCAGATAGGATGAGGCAGATAGCCTGGATGTAATATAAAGAGACAAAGAAACAGACTCTCGCTGTTGCTCTCTGCTGCCCTGGTTGGTCAGTTGCCTCTGTCACCATTTTGTTGCTGTTCCTCTGCCATGAACTGCTGCTCTCTGCCATGTACCTCTCTGCCTTGGAGCCAGCCGAGTATGGACTGAAGCCTCCAGTAACTGTGAGCTAAATAAACCTTTCCTTCCTTCATTTTGAGTGTCAGATATTTGTCCCAGGAACAAGAGAAGAGTAACTAAGACAAGTCCACTGAGTTATCAGGCCTGTCTGAGGTTCACATTTTCTTGAGAAGCATTCTGGCTGTGTGACATGGATGTCCGCCATAAGATTCTACAACTTTCTGTTCCAAGTGCTAATGTACTATGAAGCTTCTATAGCTATAATGATTACTTATCTTATTGTTAGACAGTTTTCTGCTGGCATAATTATATATTTAATGCTTTAAATTCTTGAATTAAAAACAATTGTAATAATTTAGATATTTCATTACTATCACAGCATGTTAATATTTCAGCAGAATTGAAACTGTAGAAACTGGAAGGCAGGGAAGACCACAGCCTGGAATCCTGAAGTTGTGACTTATGAAAAGTGACTCCTTAAATATGTTGACAGTCACTTGTCCTGATGCACTATGGTTTTCAGATTTCGAGATGTACTTGAGGCCCATCAGCTAACAGAATGCCAATCTTAAAACAGAGACACAACATGAGCATGTGGTAGTGTTCAGGAGGCAAACAAAGCAACACAAAATAAAACCCCAAAACAAATAGCCTGGGTGTGCACTTTTTAATGAAAGGGAAATACCTTAGTGTTTTTCTTATGGCCTATGAAAGCTGAGTCCAAACAGCTTTCCCTTCAGGCAAGCTATCTTTGGAAGCAGCCTTGCCCAGAGCAGCGCTCTCAGTTTCTCTTATTTTCCAGTTCCTTGAGTTCTCATTCACATACCTTTTCATTGTTGAGCTCATTCCTGCTTAGCTTTCCAAAAGCTTATTTTCATACATGTCTTCCTTTCCCCCCCCCACTATTCTATTTTCCTGTTTCACTTGGAGAAGTAATTTATCCAAGTATTCTATAGTCTATGCTGGTTTTATACAAGAACCTACCTCATCTGTCGTTAATGCTTGTAGCTTGACAAAGAAAAGCAGCATATACAGTGGGAGTCACATGGTCCTCATGAGGCCGCCAGCTCCCTTAGCATCCTCTTAATAACTTTGGACAAGCATTTCTCTGCTGTTCAATTATTGTGAAAGACAGAGTTGATGCCTTTCTTACAGGGTTGGTACAACATATATGGTATAGCAATTATATAAATCATAGCCAGTACAATGACTGGAACACAATGTCTGGAACGTTGTACTATGGATCATAATTGTTTATTTCTTCCTTTTTTTTTATAGACAAAGTAGACTTTGTCTTTTCCCCTGACCTTGGGTTATGGCCATGTAATTTCTGAGTAGCAGCTTTCAGAAGCATCGCCATTTTCTATCAGGCCCCTTACTCTTGTACTCTTTATTTTGAGAAGGGCATGTTTCAGCCATGGAATGTATCCCTCAGCCCAGGTTCCAGAATGAGTAGATGATGTTCCGACTTGAATCTGACTCACAGCCTGTAACAGAGACAGAGAAGCTGAACTGCATTTACTAACATATAATATGAACTGAGAAATAAGTATTTGTAATAAGTCAGAAAGATTTTGAGGTTATTGTGTGTCATAATATGATTTCTCTTTACCAATTCCTGTTTTTGTCACAATTGATGCAGTCACGAAGAATCCCAGTGTTTTGTTTTGTACTGGAAATTGAACTCAGGACCTTGTGTTTGTAGGTAAGCCCTGTGCTGCTGAGCTACATTCCCACACCTTATTCTTTTAGTGGTTTAAACTAACAAACATTTGTGTCTCAGTCTTGACTTTACAAATTAGCTATGGCTTTATTTGGTCAAATACATTTTTAATCTGAGATCTAAGTTGAAAGATCAGTTCCTCTCTTAAACATGCTATTCTCATAGCAGAATCTAGGAATACTGTATAATACAACAAATACTGTTGAATTCATATTATTTTGTTTAGTGAAATTCTGTATCATTTCTGATTTTTTTAAAAATGTCTGTTTTGTATTCTCTTAAAAAAAAAAGAATCCAGGGGCTGGCCAGATATCTCTGCAGATTAAAGTGCCTGGTTAGTCAGACACAGGGACTGGGCTTCAATCCCTGGTGTGCCATGCCAGGGGAACGCTGAGATGGTGACTGAGACTGGGCATGGTGGTACATGCTTGTGATCTCAGCTCTTGGGAGGCTGAAAACGGGATGACTACTATGAGTGCAAATCTGTGTAGTTAGACCCTATCGACCCTGTGCTAAATACATAAACAAAGAGGAAAGATAAAGAATTGAGGAATACAAAACACTGAACCAAACCATGTAGGTGCATTTAAAGTTTCTGTAAAGATATGGAATATGTCATATTATCTCATATTCTATTGGTCAGGCCAATCACCCAGGACTGGCAGTGGAATAGGGAATTATAATCCACTGGCTAGAGAACATTGGAAGTCACATGGCAAAGGGTGAGATTATCAAACAGGTACAAAAGAAAAATTGGAAAAACAAATTATGTCCACATTATTTTATGTACATTAGAAAAACTGAATACTTTTCTCAGAGTAGGTTTCAGCTGATAGTAGAAATTGTATCAAAAAAAAAATCTGAGCAAACTGCAAGGAAAATATTGAATTATTAGAAAATGGGTGGTGGGATCCGTGCAGACTGGCTATGATTTCCAGAAAGCCTTATGAGAAATTTCTCATCTTGGAAATGTGATTTTATGATGTTGTCAGGTTTCCAGGACTTTAAAATGAAATGACTGTGGCAGTGACCCTTTCCGTTTGACTAATTGCTTGGGTTGATTTTTTCCCC
Source organism: Myocastor coypus (assembly GCA_004027025.1). Classification (NCBI taxonomy): domain Eukaryota; kingdom Metazoa; phylum Chordata; class Mammalia; order Rodentia; family Myocastoridae; genus Myocastor; species Myocastor coypus. The sequence goes on from PVJA010006296.1 coordinate 54,924, forward strand.
CCCTCAGTGTGCAAGGAATTTTTATGAGCCTTTTTAAAGTAACTGAGCCATTGGACAGGGTGTTTGCAATCAACAGGTGATGTCTGAAATTGTCTTTGATTGAAAAATCCTTTAGCCAAGGGAACCACTTCTTTGTATTGACATCCATCATCTCAAGGCAGGAAAATTCACTTAAAAAGTATTGTAACTATCACATAACCTGTAAAAATTACATTTGTCGGCACTTATGCTTGTTGATGGGAATAACATTATCTTAGAAAGTATCTGGGGGGAAGAAACCTAAAAACTTGATAGAGTTAAGTATTTCCATAGTTCTTCATACCACACTTAAATTTATTCTATGGACTTAATTTTACTGTTGTGGTTTATGTCTGTGTTTTCTTGACCCTTAAAAAAATACAGGTCTTTTATAAACTTGACATAGGAAAACTGAATCAACATTTAGATAAAAGTATTAATATTAATAATGAAATTTAAAACAACTTTTCTTGAGGAAGTTAAGACCACAATAGTGTTTAAAAGACATAGTTAATAAGTAAGTTGAGTTATTCCCTAAAAAAGAGAAGGTTTATTTATATTTATTTATTTAAATGTATTTGGTTGTTATAGGGTCTCACTATGTGGGGCTGCTGTGGCATGTGGTGTCGGGGATTGAACTGTGGTCCATGCACTTCCCTAAGCTTCCCTCAGCAGGTGCTTTAGTCTATTGAGCTATCTCACTAGCCCTAGTTTATTTATGTTATTTCTCTTCTTTGGATCTCAGTTTTTCAGAATCTGGAAAAAGTACTAGTAGAGCTGAAAAGACTTTGTCTTTAGAAAAAAGATACAATAGGAATTTTTGATGATCTAAATATAAAAGGTAGGTCTAGTAAGCTGTAAATAAATTGTGCCTTGGATAATGAATTTACTTTTCTGTCAAGCTTTTGCGGATGACATGTTTAAGAGTTGAGTTTGAGAACTAGAGGTTTTTGGAAAGGCAGATACAGTTGTTGTGTCATATAACACAATTATCAAAGAAGCTACTTTTATACTTTTGAAAATAAAACATACAGTATAATTTATTTAAGAGTTTTTTGGTTGGTTTCTGAAAACATTTTCTAGTGACTGATGTAAACAAGATACATGGCATGAGATGGCACACAGCCTGGCAAATATTTCTATCCATGTATCATTGGAATGTATCACATTAATATCTTAGATGTGACTTTTCTGGATCAACTTTGCTTGCACAAAGTTTCCATATTCAAGTTCATATTTCATATGTAAGACATGTTACAGAGGTCCTGATATTCAGAGTGCTCACCTGTTATCTTCTTGTTGAACACTGTTTTAGGCTTTGTGTGGTAAGTCATGATGAAAAACAAGTGTTCTTCCTTCAAGGAGACTTGTGGCCAGTGAAGGAGCAAACAGCTATTATATGTAAGGCAGACCTTTTGGGTCCAAGTGAAGCATAGATCCATGCTGTCATTATGCTAAGGCAGTGATGGTGAGCCTTTAGGGAGCAAGTGCCAAGCTGCAACCCCAAACCCATTTATTTATCTTGACAAAGTACCAACACTGAAATTAAACCTGAATACTGAGGTTTTAGTTCAGGAAAAAACCACAACTCTTAGGTTAACATCTTTTATCTTTAAAAAAAAAACAAAAACAAAAACAAAAAAACCAAAAACATGCCATGGATTCATCACCACTGCACAAAGGAACAGAAGACTGACTCCAGATTTTTAACTCATAGTAGTAGTAGTATTTTAATTAAATAGGAATATGTAGAGAGGCTTGGCATCCCACTTTTTTCACTAAGAAATTGGCCTCAAAGTAGGAAAATGCAATTTATTTTTAGGGAGCAGAGAATCACAGTCCTACTTGGCTTTAAAGTTTCTTTTATTTAAGATGTTGAAACTGAAAAGGCAATTGTGGCAAGATTTATGAAGACAAGGGGAAAACAAACATTGCAGTTTATGGGAAACAAATATTGAAGCCCTTCATATTGTGGACATAATAGGGACATGATTACAGTTATATTTAAGGGATATGAGGGGATTGTGAATAGGATCAGCTGTGAAGTGACAGGAGAAGATGGAGGTACCAACTAGGTTGTTTGGAAAGTCACATGAGAGAAAATAAGGGATTTGCCAAGAGTAATGGGAGAATATAGGAAAGAATTGGCAAACTTGAGAATAATCTTAGAAATGACAAAAATAATGACAAAACTTTTCAATAATAAATGAAATAGCCTAGGGGCCCAGCAGGATGGCTCAGTGGTCTAAAGTGCCTGCTTAGGAAAGCTTGGGCGGCTTCAGGGACCGCGGTTCGATCCCCGGCACCACATGCTGCGCCAGCCCTGCCCTCAGGGCAGGCTGAGCCGGCCATAGAAATAAATAAACAAACAAACAAAAAGTTCTGAAACAAGAAAAAAAATAAATAAAAAAATAAAAATAAAATTAAAAAAATGAAATAGACTAGAACCAGTTTTGAGCATCAAGATGTATTTTATAATTTCTTTTTTTAAAAAAGAATTTTATTCATTTTATTTTATTTTTTTCTCTTGTTTCAGAACTTTTGCTTGTTTATTTATTTTTATGGCCGGCTCAGCCTGCCCTGTGGGCAGGGCTGGAACAGTGTGTGGTGCTGGGGATCGAACTGTGGTCCCTGCAGCCGCCCAAGCTTTCCCAAGCAGGCGCTTTAAACCACTGAGCCATCTTGCTGGGCCCTGTAGATATAATTTCTAAGATTTAATAACCAATTGATTACACAAGAAGAATTTCAAACAAGTCAAAATAACAATTATTTTCCTTTATCTCTTTTGACGTTCACGTAAGTGATGTTGTAGTGAGTTTTTGTCCAAGTACTGTGGGTGCCATGTGTGTCACATCCACTTTTACTAGCTGTAAGGTGTATGGGGCACATATAAGGAGCAGTGACACTGCATTGCTGTCATGCTTGCCTTTTCCTAAAATTCATGTGGGAAAGAATTAAGTTTGTTCTGCATGATTATACCAATGTCTTGATTATAGATCTTATACTTACAAAAAGTTTTTTTCACTATATACCATTCTTCACTGTGACACAAGAATAATGAGAAGCAGTGAGGTTTCATGACATTTCAAGGGTTACACAGGTAGTGGCCGAGAAAGGAAGAGAATGGTTATAGGAACATTAGTCACCATTATGTACTAGTATTACTCTGGTTTTACCAAAGTTTTTTTTCTTTAGTTGTTTTTTGGTCTGGCCTAGTTTTAGTAAAAGAACTCTGTATAAATACATCAATAGCTACTCAGCTAATGCTAATCCTTTTAAATAATATGAAGAAAGTATTGACAATAGTGAACTTCGTGGTATTTAAAAATTGTGTTCCTGGGGCCCAGCGGGATGGCTCAGTGGTCTAAAGCGCCTGCTTAGGAAAGCTTGGGCGACTGCAGGGACCGAAGTTCGATCCCCAGCACCACGTGCTGTGCCAGCCCTGCCCTCAGGGCAGGCTGAGCTGGCCATGAAAATGAATAAATAAATGAACAAAAGTTCTGAAACAAGAAAAAAATTAAAATAAAATAAAAAATTGTTTAAAAAATTATGTTCCTATAGTTTGCAATCTTACCTAGACGGATTTTGGCTTTTACATTGAAAAGTTTTGTGTGTGAAGTGGTGCAGATACTTTTTTTTTTTTTTTTTTTTTTGCCATCTTACTAGCAGGTGGCAAACTTTCTTTAGCCATGAATTTTTTTATCCCTCAGGTTGTCTCATAGCTTCCTTTTCATGTGCTTCTGTTTAATAGGACAAACTCAATGTAAGGCACTGACTTACTTGGTATTGACATTGAGACTATTGATTTTGCTCACCATAAGTGCAGAATCTTTCTTCAGGAAGTGAAGATTATTTTCCATTATTTATAGTTAGTGCTTTTATTTATATTAGTTTTGTATATTGAGCCATAATCAGGTTGTAAGCCTCGATGCCAGAAGTTGTCAGATTTTCTTGGTTCCAGATTTCTGTTAGCATATCAGTAATTTTTTCACTGTGACTCTGGCTCTAAAGAAATACCTAACAGTATTCATTTACTACTTCATTACGTAGTTAGAATTAAACAACTTGAATATTTACATACTAGTAACACTGCAGCTTTTTGAAGTAGATTAAAGTGAAAGCAAAAGCCACTCCTTTAACTTCATTCTTTTTAGAATTTGCACCCTGCCTAACTATATGTACTGATATCTGTGAACTAAGCAACTATACTGAGGATAGCAATGTATAACACTAAAACCATGTTTGGAATACCTATTACTCTGTTCTTCTAATTAGGCTCTATTTCTCATGTCATATCAATTATTGCTATACTCTCAAGTAAATGTTTGTTTAAAAATAAAAAAGAAAGAAAGAAAAAAGGTAATAAAGAGAATATGGGACAAGAAAACAAGGCCATGGAAGTGTACTGCTACAATTTTGTAAATGGTTCAATTCTCAAATCTCTGTGTAACAATGTGCATTTAAAAAAATTTCATTCTTAAAAAAAAAAAAAATTTCATTCTTAATCACCATTCCTAATGAGAGGTGTTTGCCGCCTGGGCACTGTGTACTTTTCTAGTACTATAAACGGATTGGACACTGCTATCCTTACTTCTTGCTCTACATTCACATTAGTATGCTGGCTTTTTACCCAACAATCACTGAAAATCCAACTTTGTGAATATAATGATGTCGTAGATATAAATGTAGTGTAAGATTGTGTTGATGCTGAACTAATTTGTGTTTGCAGTTCACGATCTGATTAACAGGTCTTATGCATTGTGATATTCTTGCAAAGTTAAAAAATTCCACTGTGGTTCTCTTAAGTTCTTTGTTATTAGTAGGTGTGTTGTGGTACTGTGACACACAATTTGAAGTCTGTAGCTCTTGGTACTCTTCACTCATCTCTTTTACTTGTGTTCATTGTTTGGAAAATAGAAGGCACAAAGTAAATTTTACTTGGTTTCCATTGTTCTTACAAAAGCATTAGGCTCACAGAAGTCTGGTTGAAAAGAGCACATACACAATATGCAGTTTTCAAATAAGTCATATTTCAAACTGCAATGTTTTACTGAGTTACAGTTTTGCCGTGCTTGCTTTCCTCTTGAATGAATTCTGATGACTATAAGGCACTTAGATGAGCTTTTCAGAGGCGTAGTTCAAAACCTTAGTCTCCTCCCTTTTTTATAACATGAGGAACTCAGACATCTGCTTTAAGAAAAGCAATTATAGAAATTATGACCCAATACTGTTATCCTGAGTGTTATTTTACAACTTGGCTAGCTTCTGTGCAAGTGTTAGTAGCTGCATAGTCTTTTTTTCAAGGTAAATCCTGTGGAGAAAGTGTAGTTTCAAATTTTCTTTCATTAGTGTGACTGAGTCACCTTGCTGTGACTCAGCACTGTGGACAATGAAATTGTGAGTAAGAATCCAGTGGGTGGATGGAAGGGGTGCCTCTGCTTTGCTAGTGTTGTAGTCACCAAATACTCTATTTGTGAGTTAAAGTATTGCATTGAAAAACAAAACAAAACACAAAAAGCTAAATCCTGTGCATATGAAGAGCTTCTTTACAGATACTTTTGTACACTGGAACTGTTTTGACTAGCTAGATTTTAAAAAAAAAGTTGCTTCAAAAAGGTTTTGACCCTCCTGACAGTGTTAAGTGCTAAGCCAATATTGCGCTAATTATGAAGAAGGAGCACCAGATGGTTCCTGAGGATGACGCCATGGGTGGGAGCACTGGTGACTAAACCCGTGGTACACTTTGTAGCTCTGTAATCATCATCATCCATAGCAACACATTAAGTTCCATGTTCATAGAGGAATAGACAATTAAATAGCACTTCTAGGGCAGGCCAGATAGCTTAGCGGATTAAAGTGCCTGCTTAGCAGAAGCAGGGACTGGGGTTTGATCCCTGATGTGCTGTGCTGGCACTGTCCCCAGGGCACGCAGAGATTGTGATTGAGACTGGGCATGGTGAGACTAGCCTGTAATCCCATCTCTTGGGAGGCTGAAAACAGGAGGATCACTACAAGGCCAGTCTCTAGAGTGGACTTGTAGACTCTGTACTAAAAAAAAAGGTACTTTTATTTTTTAATTTTTAATTGTTTTTGCAGAAGCGGCGATTGAACTCAGGTCCTTGTGTTTGCCAGGCAAGCGCTTATTCTACTGAGCTAACTCTCCAGCCCCTTATTGTTATTTTTAAAAAAATATTTGTTTGTTTGTTTGTTTGTTTGTTTGGTACAGGGTCTCACAATATAGCTCATACTTTTAGTGATCCTCCTGTTTCAGTCTCCCCAGTGCTGGGATTACAGGTATGCACAACATGCCTGGTCTCTGTGGCCAGCATGGTGTATCTAGGATTCTGGAATCAGCATGGTGTGTGGTACTGGGGATTGAACCTGGGTCCTTGCACTTGCCGTGCAGGCACTTAGCCCACTGAGCTATCTCCCCAGCCCTATTAAGGTAAAAAATATTAATTCTCAAGAAAGAGTTTACTTGCTTGTAAAGTGTCACACAGTAACAAGATATCTTTTAGAGTTAACCTCCTTTTCTATTATAACCAGTAAAGAAACATATTAGAATATATTTACCCTCTTATCATTCTTGTCCCTTTGTCTTGACACCCATCTTAAATTGCTCCTGTGTTTTTTATTTACCATAGTCAGATTCTTAACTGAGATAAAAGTTGGAGGAAAGGTTGTTATGCCTGCCTTCAGTCAGCCTCCTAGAAGGATTGTTTGCTTCAATCCATCTCCTCATCCCTTCTGGATCAGTTTATCTACATCAGAAAATGGAGAACAAAAATTGATTGCTGCATCAGAATTGGGTTGGTAGAGGATTCCAAATGTAATCTGATACTAATATCCAACATGTGAGAACATATAACAACAACATGACAACATATAAGCTCAGGATAAGGCACTTTGCACAGCATTTTGTTGGAAGCAAAATCAAGAAATTTATAATTGTAATTTACCATAAATAAGACTTATTTTAAAAATACGGTTTAATAAGTAAATTGATATACAATGAAATGTTTCTTTTTGTTAACTAAATTGTTCTTGGTTTTTAAAATGTGGCATAATCAAAAATGTGTTTGAAGGTTTTATACCATAGTACTATGCAGATTTATAAAATGAAAGGTGGCAAGTATTCTTGAAAGGTTTTATAATTGAAAGAAATGTATATTAAGACAATTTAACTGTTACCCTGTACTTTTAGACCAGGATCAAATACTCAATATCTTTTGAAGGAAAGAAAAGGATTATATAGGATTAATGTAAATGAGACTACAGCCTGAACTAGTTCAAAATGAAGGATTTGAGTAAGCAAGAGATAAGTAAAACAATCTGTAGGTTTAAATGGGAATTCAAGAGCTAGTGCTGTTTAAAGTACATGAATAAATGGGCTGGAATCATGCTGAAATTTACTAATTTGTGATTTAACAGTTTCTATACTTTAAGATTGGCAACATTTTTTTTTTTTAGATGAAATTCGTTTCTGTTTATTCTGATGTGAAATAATATTGGTAAATCTTTGATACCATTCATAATTGTATAAAAATGCAGTTTGTAGATAGTTGAAGTAGCTGAGGCAGCAGGATTAACTGAAGTAAAACAGATATTCATAAAAGCCACAATAAAATGAAATGCCCTGTTAAAATTATATTTAGGATATTATTATATTTATTAAATTATATTTACAAATAAAGGAGTCAAACTGAAATAATCTACTTGATTCAATCTATTCTACAGCAACCATTTTACTTTTGCTAAAAATGTTAACTATTTACTGCCTTTTCAGAGGGCATCTATGCCAATAAATAGGAAGAAGCACTTTGAACAAAGAATTATTTCTCAACTATTATTATTTAAACTAAAAGGAAAACTTATTGAACATTTCAATGTATATGCTCACTGAACTTGTCTAGGGATGGTTATACTTTATTTTCCTGTCATTCATATGAACTTGTTCTGTAGTGGGTTACTCTGATATGTGTTGCCACAAACTAAAATATTTCTCATCTTTTTATTTGTATAACAACAGTATTTTGTAGTATATTTAAAAAAACCCAGAAAGCCAGTTTAAAGGTGCTTTCTATCACACTAGGATGATAATCTGAAAACTTCATTTTTAGATTTAATCAATACTATTGACTAGCGGGAATATGGAAGATGTTTGTAACCAACATGCTTAGTGTGCATATGGGCTAGCATGCTTTAAACATATAGCTCTTCAAGGTAACCTTTGCAAGGTAACCTCTTAGTATTTACAAGATTAGATATTATTATGTGTCAGGGACTATGAGGACTTTTGCATAGTTGGAAAGTAAATTCATTGTTTTGAGTAGTGTAACACATTTTCTTTATCCATTCATCTAGTGATAGGCACCTAGGCTGGTTTCTTATCTTTGTTGTTGGGAATTATGCCACAATATACATAGGTAGGCAAGTATCCCCACTACTAAGGATTGGTACATGTAGGTCACGAGGCATTGTATTCTTAGTTTTTTGAAGAAACCCCATACTAATTTTTATTGTAGCTATATTAATTTACACTCCTATCAACAGTGTATAAAGATTCCTTTTCCTCTGCCTCTTCACCAGTGTTTGTTATTTTTTGTTTTCTAGATAAAAACAGTTCAGTTTGAGGTGAAATGGAATCTCAGTGTATTTTTTTTTCCAATGCAATTTTGATTTGCATTTTCCTAATAGTTAAAATGTTGAGCACTTTTTGTATGCTTATTGGTCATTTGTACTTCCTTGGATAAGTGTGTGATTAGTTCATTTGCTTATTTATTTATTTATTTATTTATGTATGTATGTATGTATGTATGTATTTGGCACAGGATCTCACTTCACAGCTTGGGTCCCTAGTGACCCTCCTGTGGTTCAGCCTTCGCAGTGCTGGGATTACACGCATGCACCACCACATTTGGTCTTGGTGGCCAACTCAGTGTGCCTGGAGGTGGGGCTGGTGTAGCAGGTGGTGCCAGGGATCAAACCCTGGTCCCAGTGTTTGCCTAAGTGAGTGCTTAGTCCACTGAGCTATCTTATCAATCCTTCATTTGCCTATTTATTGATGGGCATGCTTCTTGTGATTTGTTTTCTAGTTCTTTAAGTAGTCTAGGTATTAATCCTCTGCTGGAATAATAGTAGGCAAAGATCTCCCATATGAGATTCTTTATTCATTCCTTTAGTTGTTTACCTGGCTGTGCAGAAGCTTTTTAATTTGAGGTAGTCCCGTTTGCTGACTTCTGTTATTATTTCCTTTGTGAATGGAGCCTTGTTCAGGATGACTTTGCCTGTGGCTATGACTTCAAGTGTTTCCCTCACGTTTTCTTCTAGCAGTTTTAAAGTTTTACTTCTCATACATGTGTCTTTGGTCCAATTTTACTTGATTTTTGTACAAGGGGAGAGACAAGGATCTAGTTTGAAACTTTTATGTCCAAATGTCTAGTTTTCCCAGAACTATTTGTTAAAAAGTTTTTTTTTTTTTTTGTTCTAATATGTGTTTTGGCTCCTTTACTGAAAATAAGAGTGTACCTTCATGTGACAAAGGATACCTCTATGTTAAGCTTTAAGGGCTTTTATTATGAAGTAACACTGAATTTTATCAAAGGCTTTTTCTGCCATTATCGTCATGATGTTATTTTTTCCTTAATTCTATTTATGTGGTGTCTTATTTATTTCTATATGTTCAATCATCTTCATGTCCTTGGAACAAAACATACTTGATTATCCTACATGCTCTTTTTAAGGTGTTACTGAATTCTTTTTGCAAGCATTGTATGAAATATTTTTGCATCTATGTTCCTCAACGACATTGGTATATAGTTTTCTCATGTTCTTAACTGGTTTTGGTATTAGGGTGCTATTCACTTCAATTCTTATCTTTCTAGATCATGCAATAGCATGCAATAGTTTGAAGAGCATTGATGCTAGCTGGTTTTTCTGTAAAGATATGGTAAAATTCATCAATAAATTCATCTGGTCCCAGTTTTTTTTTTTTTTTTTTTGAGAGATTTTTCATTACTGCTTAAATATCATTCTTTGTTACTGATATGCTTAAAATTTTAAAATATGTTCTTGGTTCAATTTTGGTCGTCATAGTATCTAAAAATCTATACATTTTTTCTAGATTCTCCAATTTATTGGATGATTAATTTTAAAAATAGCACTAATGATCCTCACCTGTGATATCTCCATTTTTATCTGTGTTTTATTTGGTCCTCTCTGTTTTTTGGTTTTGTTAAAGATTTGTCAATTTGTTTATGTTTTAGAGATTCAGGTCTTTTATTCATTGATCTTTTGTATTATTCTTCTAGTCTTGAGTTCACTAACTTCAGTTTTTTATTTTATTTATTTATTTTTGGTATTTAATACAAGGCCTACAGGGTCTTACTACATAAATTGGACTCATAGTTATCCTCCTGTTTTCAGCCTCCCAAGCACTGGGATTACAGGCTCACACCACCATGCCCAGTCTCCAGTGACATCTCAGCATGACACACCAGAGTTCAAACACTGGCCACTGTGCTGTGCTTAATCAGGCGCTTTAATCTGCTGAGCTATCTGGCTCACTAACTTCAGTTTTGGTATTTATTATTTCCTTCTGTTAGTTTTATTCCTGTTTTTTCTAATAACTTGACATATACAATTGGATTATTTCTTTTAGATCATGGAATTATAATGTAGGTACTCATTGATATCAACTTCCCAGTTAGAACTACATTTTCTGTATCTCAGAAATTCAGGTATTTTATGTGTACATTTTAATTTAATTTTAGAGCCTTAAATTTTTCCTGCCTGATTTCTTCAGTAACACAGTGATCATTCAAAAATGAATTTTTGATCTCCATATGCTTGTATAGTTTCTATATCTTTGCTTCTATTTTATTTCTTGTTGTATCTCATTATAATCTAATAAAATGCAAGAAATTGCTTTAGTTTTGTATTTATGAAGAATTTCTCTATGGCCTAAATATGGTCTATTTCGGAGAAATTTCCACATGTTGTATTCCGCAGCTGTTGGACAGAATGTTCTGTAGGGGTTTGTTAAGTCCATTTGCTCTATGGTTGGAGATTAATTATATTTTTCTTTTAGGTTCTTTTGTTTGACTGACCTGCAGTGACAGTGGAACACTGAACTCACTCACTATTATTGTATTGGGGCCAATATGTTCCTTCATGTTGAGGAAGGTTTGTTTCATTCAGTTGAGTATGCTGATGCCTGGTGCACATTTATGGTTGCTATGCCTTTTTGGTGGGTAGTCTAGTGCCCATTCAAGATTGTATCTTCTTGGCCAATTGTTCCCTTTACCAATATGTAGTGGCCTTTATCTCTTCTAATTTTGTCTTGAAGTTTGCTTTGTCACAGAAGAGTGTAGCTATGGCTCTTTGTTTTCAGGTTTCACCTATATGGAGTATCATTTTAATCCTTTAATCTCCAGTCTGCCTTTTCTATAAAGTGTATAATTCAGGCAGCAGAGTTGTGTTTTATTTTTAAATTCTCTAAGCCTGTATATCTTTCACTGAGGAGTGAGACCATTTGTGTTCAGAGATATTACAGAAAGGTACACATAAATCTTATCATTTTATTTTCTAATGTTTGCCTTTTTTTATTAATTTTCATTTGCTTAACTACTCTTGTTTATATATAATCAGACTTCCTCTAGAGTTTTCTGATGTACGATAGTGATCATGAATTCCTTCACGCTTATCTTGGAAGGTCTATTTCTTCTTAGATTCTTTTTTTTTTTTTTTTTTAAATTTGTATTTGATACAGGGTCTTGCTACTCAACGCGAACTTGTAGTGATCTTCCTGTTTCAGCCTCCCCAGTGCTATGATTACAGGCTTGTACCACCCTGCTGGTTTCTAGTTTGGTGTGATGGGGGTGGGGCTGGCACAGTATGTGGTACCAGGTCCTTGTGCTTGCCAGGCACTGCTGAGCTATCTTCCTGGCCCTCTTCTAAGATTCAGAAGAGGAGCTTTGATGGATATAGTATTCTAGATTGACGATTTTTTTGAGATGGGGTCTCACTATGCATTTCAGGCCGAACTTGAGCTCACTTTGTAGCCCAGGTTGGTCTCAAACTTGTAATGATCCTCCCACCTCAGCCTCCCAAGTGCTGGGATTATAGGTGTGCACCACCACTTCTGGCCAGGTTTTTTGTTCCAGGGCTTTACATGTATCATTTCATGCTGTACTGGCCTTTTGAGTTCATGCAGAGAAATCAGTGATGATTCTGGTTGATTTTTTTTTTTTCCTGTACCAAGTATTGAACTCAGGACCCTGAAAATTTGGTTTTATAAATGACTTTGCATTTGTTTCTTGCAGCTTTTTTTATTATTATTCCCTTATTCTGTACTCCTGGCACTTTATCTCTAGTATCTGTGGGGTTCTTTTCTGGCCCTGCCTGTTTGGGGCTTTATATACTATACCCACTGTATCTGGATGTCCATACCTTTGCCAAGATGTGGGAGGTTTTCTGCACTCATTTTAATAAACAGTTTTTCTATGCCCTTAGTCTGTGTCTTGGCTCTTCTACCCCTGAAGTATGGAATTTTGGTCTTTTGACAGTGTTTCAGAGTTCTTGGGTATTTTCTTCATAATTTCGTATTTTTTAAAATTAGTTTACAAATGTGATAGTTCATCAGATTTGCCCTCAAGTTTTGAGATTGTTTTCTCTTCATTCCAGTCTGTTGGTTCACTTTTTTACTGCATGTTTAATATGAATTGTTGAGCTTCTAATATCTAGGACTTCATGAGATTATTAGAATTTTTGTCTCTTTGGTGAATTATTCCTTCACAGCCTGTTATCGTCCCTAATTAATATAACCATTTGTTTGTATCTTCTTTGAAGTTATTAATCATTTAAAAAACTAATCTTTTGAACTGTTTCGCACTTGATCCATTCTGGTATTTTTACATTTAGCCACTGACTAGTTATGGACATTTGGAGAAGTCATATGCCCTTGTTTTTTCATTTCTTGTGAATTAGATTTATGTCCCTGTTAGGATGAATATCTCTTCCAGTTTTATATGAGGGTCTCCTTAGTGTCAGCCTTTTTTTGGAGAATTAGATCCTTACTAGTACTCAGAGAGGGAAAAACAAACTGCAGCAACAATGGCACAACGACAAACATCCTATTGCAATATAGTAAAAACTAATTAAAAGCAACAACTATGTCATTGTTAAGAATAGAAAATGTCAGGGTCTCCCAAGATCTTTTATCATGACAAACAATAGGTCTATGCATGGGCTAGGACCTAAAATATCTAGAAACACTACTTAAATCAAATAGAAATGCTTTAGGTTTGGAACCAGAATTTCTGAGTTTGAGTACTGAGTTCATCACTTTTGTGAATATTTACTCATTGGATTTCAGTATTTTCTTTTATAAAACAGTGATAGTGATTTTTTTCCATGAGTAATTGTTAGAAAGTTAATATCAATTGGTCAGTGCTTGATTTATAAAAATTTGCTTAATGATAGTTGTCTTTCTTATTATGATTTTACTTTAACAGGGTTGATAAGCTAAAATATAGGACTAGGTCTTTAACATTAGAAAGATAGAAGAAAGGAAAAAAGGACCATCTATGTATTTTTTCCCCTCTCTTCTCATTAAGAAAGCATAGTAGGTGCCAGGGAGACATCTCAGTGGCTTAAGTGTCTGCCTGGCAAGGGCAAGGTCCTGAGTTTGATCCCTGATACCATGAATAAAAGGAGAGGGGTAGTAGCCGTTGTCTCAGTCCTGATATTGCTACAGCAATATTGAGACTTTGGAGTTATATGATGCTCAGAATGCACACACACAGCTCCACCAGATCTCATGTGATTGTGGCTGCGCTTGATCCACAAATGAGATTGAAATCAGGAAAGTTTCAGAACTGGAAAAAATAGGAATTGGTACTTTGGTGTTTGGAGAGATGGAAAGTTGATGATACTGGACAGATGTATTTTACAATCCAGGTCTTCAATGTGGTTGTATTTTATAAATTGTCTCTTGTCAATATTTTAGTGAAGAGTAAAGAGTGAAGTAGGAAAACTGATATTTTGTGAGAAAATTAAATTCTGAGGATCCCATTGTACAGATGAAGTAAACAGAAAATATTTTTTTTTTCTCTTGGAATGGACATAAGCCTGGTAATTAGAAACTTTTTAAAATGAACCTTCCCCCCATCACTAACTTATCTTGTGCCTAAGTGGGATATGCATCTATTTTCTTTACTATAAACTTGAGGACATCTCATCTTGTTTTCCATGATATTTTTTCCTTAGAAAGTAAAATAGTTTGTGAGAGAGGCTAGAACATTTTTTTTTTTTCATTTTTGGACTTAAACATGGAACCTTTAAATTGTTATGAGGATATTATAAAACGATCAGCAAGATCTCTCCACATGATTCTCTTATTTCTGTGTGTTTGAGGGTGAGCAAAAGACCTAATTAAGTTTGCAAAATTCTAATTCATAGAGTCCAACTAAGCTCCTAGTGGCTTTGTTGTGTGACATTGCTGAGCATTGTGATGTGGTGCCAGTGCCGTGGACACAGCTCTAGAGTCTTGTTGCCCTCAGTCATTCTTCTCTACAAAGTAGGTGGTTCTACCAGCCCCTGCATCATGGATGTAATCATGACTTGGACATATTTTTGGTAAATCTCAGGGGAAAGACAGGATGGGCATTTTTTTCATACCTCTGCTCCTCACAAAAGCCTTGGGAAGAGAGTAATAACTTCTGTCTAAAAGTTCATATTTTTTACTTTTGGAAATGAGATAAGAGAACTCTATGTTCTGTTTTCTTCAGCTAACATTTCACATAGGGTGTAATTATTTACCGCGACTATGTTGTGAACTCTTTGAAGCCACTCATCCTCCCTCTGGGCTTATACAGTACATGGTATGTAGTAAATCTTCAGTTAATTATGAGTAACAATGTTTTATTCTAGGAATTAGGACTCTTCAATAATTAGCCCATAATTACTAAATCCTTATCCTTTTCTTCTTTTAGGATCTCTCCACTTTCAACTTTCTACTCTGAATTTAGAAATGCTTAAATAATGTAGTGTTGCAAACACTCTATATAGCAAGTTTACACCACGTTGGCTCTCTGTGTTCGCATCAGTTGTTCTGGTCTGTATCCAGTTGATAATGCAGCTGTTATTTTTATAGTTGTCTAAGTACATATTTGCACAACAGGCAGTGTCAGCTCATCTAAGTCACTTGGTGTTATTTCTCTGATACTTTAAATTATGGAGCTCCATTACTGAAGTCCTTATTTGTGCTTAAAAAGGAGCCTACCGACTAGCAACACGAAGAGTTTCTTAAAATGAAGATCATTTTAAGATGTCTTCAAATTTATCTTGGTTTAATTACCTAGAATAAGTACAAAGGACAGCCCTCCCTGTCTCATTTGTTTACCTTGGTGTACTCCATAAGAAACAGCAGACTATTACAGAAATGTGTGACCCTGAAATTAGTATTTATCTACAACATTTTGTTAAATCATTTAAAAAAAATGTTCTGCTGCTCATAAATGGAACTCAAGGGGAGAAAACCATATCAGGAAAAGAATCCTCTCCTCTTTCTTAGGATGTTAATGTGCTGGGATATGAACCTGTCCTAACTGCAATGTTTATCTTACAATGTATCCATGAAGTCAGTGGCTGAAGATCTGGGACTGTGCTTTATTATTTTCTATCCCTGCAGATGCCTATTCATACTGTGTGGCCTATGTTGATTGAACTGCTGGAGAGTAGCTTATATATTTATCTCAATTAAAAAAATCAGCAATAATTAAGACAATATTTAGGCTGAATTCTGTGTCTAATTTCTAATACTATGTTTCATTACATAAAAAAGAGGCTGGAGATATAGTGCAATGGCATATGCCTGACAGGTAAGCACAATGTCCTGAGTGTCATTCCCAGTACAAAAACAAACAAACAAGAAAATCCAAAACCATTAATTTAAAATAAAATATTTTATATCATTATAAAATCTTCATTTTTCCACGAAAGTTTTTATGAAGTCACCTACATTTAACACATATGTCTTTTCTCTGAGCAATTCTTGAATTTTTGTATGCTGGGAATTACCTGAGGACTATGGTTAAAAATATGTCCCTGTGGCACATGGTAGCATTACAGAATCAGTAGATCTAGGGGTGGGGGCCTAATATTTTTAAAGACATCTTATTTTTAAAAATATTAATGAACATCCCAAGTAGTTCTGATGTAGCTAACCAGAACTGCATTTGGTACTTTTTTCTCCAATCATCACTACACGGACTCCCTTTGCTGCCTTTTGTTATTAAGTGATATCAGATTTGTATGCATGGATCAAATCAGGAAGGCTACAGGAAGAAAGAGAGGTATTAATTTAACAGAATGAGCTTTCTTTCTTTCTTTCTTTCTTTCTTTCTTTCTTTCTTTCTTTCTTTCTTTCCTTCCCTTCCCTTCCCTCCTTCCTTCCTTTCCTGCCTTCCTTTCTTTCCTGCCTTTTTTTCTGTTTGCTTAATAAAGTAAGGGCACTGAAGGAACAGATAAAAAATTATGGGCTTACTTAGTGAAAAGGTACAAAATACATTCAAAAATTATTCTTTTTTTTTTTTTTTTTTTTTTTTTTTTTTTTTTTTTTTTTTTTTTTTTTTTTTTGTGGGACCAGGGTTCGAACTCACAACCTTGCACTTGCCCAGCAGGCACTTGTGCCTCGGAGCTATCTCCCCAGCCTCATCAAAAATTATTCTTAACCCATTGTCAAATATTTGTTTCACTCTGATCAAATGGTGTTGTTGTTTTAACAAAATATGTAGAATTTTTTTACCGCACATCTACGCTATTTCAACGGCAATGGAACACCCATCTCTGACAAAATAAAACAAAACAAAAAAGGGGGATATAAATGAAGGACCACTTTTCAGTGAATATAAATCTGTCATCTATCTATCTATCTATCTATCTATCTATCTATCTATCTATCTATCTATCTATCTATCCCTATATCTGCATATACCAAATAGGATAGATATGCAGCTACTTTTTCTTAGTTCAATGAGAAGAAAGATTTGTACTAATAGTGTTTAAGCAAGATATCATATTTGCATCTTGTACCCTGAATAATTCAACAGCAGCATGCAATGTATTAATTGTTGTAACTGTCCTACTAACATGTTTTGAAACTGTCTCATTGCTATTTCTTTCTCACTAAAGTTAATTTAAAAAAGACTTTTTCTGTAGTTAAGACCTGAAAAGACAGAAGATTTTTGCCATAAGTCAAATGGTCATTCAGTAAATGACCTTTGGAAGTTTGTGATCAAGCTGCCTTTAAACAAAATATAAAGACCTCTCTTTTCCTTTTAAATAATCCAATGTTTTTTGTGGGTGCAACATGCACATTTTTTTTTTTTTTACTGAATATGCTTGCTCACATATATCTGTTATGAAGAGAATAGTGACTGGATATATTCAGTTGTGAGCCTGTGAGAAACTTGAGACAATCTTATCTCTGATTTATAGCTCACTGCACATGCTAGCAGAGGTGGGCTTATGAAGTGCAACATTCATTCCTTTTCTTCTGACCTAGAAATACTTTGATTCAGATTGCCTATAATCTATTAAAGTTGTTTTAAAATGTGTTGCATTACTAAGTACCTCTAATTAGGTATAGATAAAGTATAGAATTATAGGTTTAGAGTGGGAGGGCTTTAAGAAGAGAACTGGTGTAGCAGTTCCTGAACATCAGTCTATAGGAAGGCCAGCTGTTACAGTCACCTGTAAGACTTTAAAAGAAATGGAAACCCCAGACCAACTCAAAGAGATTCTGATTTAACAGGCTTGGAGCGGCAGATCACAAATTTGACTGTCATAATAGTTTTCTAAGTGATTATATAATCAGCTAAATTTTGGTACAACTTTTCAAGTTGTACAACTCAATGTTAAGAATGCTTTTTTTTTTTTAATCTTTTTGAGACAAGGTCTCACTATGTGGTTCCCGCTAGCCTTAAGCTCGTTTTTGTAACTCAGGCTGGTCTTGAACTTGCACTGATCCTCCTGCCTCAGCCTCCCAAGTGCTGGGATCATGCCCACCTATTAAGAATTCTTTTTACAGTATTTGCAATAGAGTTACCGAGCTCACTTTCTCTTTTGTGAGGGAACTTATTCTATTGCCTTTAAAGATTTATTTTGGGCTGAACTAAAATTTGCCAACATATAATTTCTACTGATTAGTATTGTTCCTGTTAAAAAATTATTAAGAGGAAAGAAACGAAAACAAATAATAAGAACAAATTATTTTCCTAGTGTAATAACTTCAAAGAATAAATAAAATCTGGAAGGTACAGTAGATATAGTAAAAGGGAAAGAAACTGAACATAAGGAATAAATTAGTATTGTTCTTTTAAAAACACAAAAGAGAAAAAATGCCATTGGCAGTTGCTATATTACACTATTTATACTACCTTTTGGTTATCTCTTCCTTGTTGACTTGAAAATACTGGTTTTCTTAGTAGCAAAATGGAGTAACAGAATAGATAAGTAGTTATGAAAGTGTAGTTCACAGATTATGGGAACCCCTGCGGTCCTATCAGAAGGTTGTAAAAATCTAAACTATTTTCAACTTAATGCAAAGTAACTGTTTGCTTTTTTCACTGTATTTTGATAGTTGTGCTGAAAATACAGTGCTGTTGTTAGTCATAACTGCTGGTATCTTAGCCCAGGTCAAAATAGTGAAGTCAACCTGCATCAGGACTCATCGAAGTTTTTATCCTTGTCACTTATGGAAAAATAAACAAAAAGCCCTTCTAATGTTTTGAATTGATAAGTATGCATAAAGCACATATGATACGTATCTAATGTGATAGTTAGCTTAAGAAAAATCATTTGTTAGTTAACCAACTTTTGGTAAGGTACAGTTTTTTCTTGAAAGAACAACTAATGGCTACACAGACTTTTTTTTTTGAAAATTAACAAAGTGAGTCTGCTCACTTTTTTTTTTCCAATTTTTTATTGTTTAAATTTAACAATGGTTATATTACATATTTTCATCATCAGATCAGTTTAGATTAATACATATAGGTATATAAGATTGATCAAACAATTAAACATTAACCTTTCTAAATCCACATTA
>PVJA010006297.1:0-30676 GCA_004027025.1 Myocastor coypus
GAGGTGGGTCATGCCCACACACTGCACTCTATAAAATGATTGTGAGGACAATATACAGTATGTCAACTTTCAAAGAAAAAAAGGGGGAAAAGAAAAAAAAAATGTGGATTTAGAAAGGTTAATGTTTAGTTGTTTGATCAATCTTATATACCTATATCTATTAATCTAAACTGATCCGATGATGAAAATATATAATATAACCATTGTTAAATTTAAACAATGAAAGAATTGAAAAAAAAAAGAAATGCAGATTACGAATACACAGTTTAAGACCTTATATTCCAATAAGATGGAAAACAAGAAGTGGTCAGATTTCTAGACAGAGAATAAGTAAGAGTGTTGCACGATTTGCGGGTGTATGCACTGTCGCAACCACGGTAGGAAACAGTGAGGAGATTTCTCAAATAACTATGATTTGATGTCCAATTAGACTCAACTATTCTCCATCTTCATATTTTCTCAAAAGAATCAAAAGTATCCTGCCTCAGCAATGTGTGTGTACCTATGTTTATGGCAGCCTGATTTGTCATGGGTAATTCAATCCAAGGTCTGTTTATATAATGTCTTTGTTCCTGTCTGAAACTCATAGAGAAAGTAATCTATATTCTTACTTGAACATTTATTTTCCGCTTGAGTTTTTTAAGGAATAAAATGATATGGCAATAGGTTTCTAAACTCTTACTCTTTTTCTTCCATAATAACGTCCTTGACTTTATGTGATATTTTTATATAAGGCAAAATGCACATACGTAGGACCAACCTAGGCCTGCCTTAGCATTGATTAAATGTCTGCCTTTTGCAGTCAGGAAAAGAAAGGTGAATCAGAAGGCACACAGTCTCGCGTTTCTTTAATGGCATGTGAAATACTATTTGATGTTAGACTTTAATAAACAACATCTCAGGGGATGGACAGGACTGAGGCAAGAACTTGCCCTGGAGAGGCTCCTAGAGTGTACCTCTGCAAGGAGAAATGAGAGATCGGAGCAGAAGGCCAGTCAGGAAGTCACCGAGTTGACGCCCAAACACATGCTGGAATGCCACCCAGGAGTGCGACCCCACTGTCAGCTCCCTCCACTACAAACAAGCACAGGCCAGGAAAGCTGGTTTCCAAACCCGCTGCCCAGAGTTTAGTGATGCACTGAGATTCTGATTCCTCTGTAACTTACTTGGCCAAGGTAGCTTTATGTGTTACCTATGGGCTCGCTTTGAACACACATTCTAGGACCCAGTCAGGTAAGAGCAACTAGGGGAAAGTAAATGTATACAAAAGTGATGTGATCCAAAATCAAAACAAACTTGGCTTGAATCTTTTGCTTTTAAAATCACTTGTATAGTTGATGAAATAGTAGTTATAAAATGGGAAACCATGGCCAGAAACACAGTGTTCTGTCATCGTTTGGGTGCATTGCTTAGATGACAGTTGATTTTAATCAAAGTAATGCTGCTGCTAGACTGAACTGGTTAAAAGTAACACGATTCTCTTTGTCACTGAGTGTCACTGGGAGTGACATCATAATGCCTCTGATAACAATGCTTATGACCTTATAAATATCTTGGAAACACCTTGGGAACTGACATTTAACTGAAAATCTTAAGTGTAAGAAACTTACTTCCTTATTCTCAAAACACTGAGACAATTTGAACAAAAAAAGTGCTTAAATAAAACTTTTACGCTTCTACCTTTGTCTTTTCAGATTCAAAATATAAATGCCAAATGATACGACTTACAAGTTTAGAATTTTTTTAAATGCATAATTGACTTTTTATAGTTTTCAACATGAAACTAAAGGCATAATTTTATCAGTCTTTTTTTTTTTTTTTTTTTTTTTTTTTTTTTTTTTGTCTTTTTGACATAAGGTCTCACTATGCAGTTCAGGCTGGCCTTGAACTCACTTTTGTAGCCCAGGCTGGTATAGAAATTGCACTGATCCTCCCGCCTCAGCCTCCCAAGTGCTGGGATTGCAGGCATGCGCCACCACGCCCGGCTGTCAATGTTAGTCTTAGTAGTGCTTTTTCTCCATTTTTTATATTATTACATGAGTATTATTTAGCAATCCTATCAGAGCACAACTACTATTAGAATTCAAAGAGAAGTTTGAGTCTTACAAAATTTGGACATAATTTTAAACTCGTTTATATGAAAAGCAGCAGTCATAACCATGGAGCTTATAAGATTCTGCCAGTAAATTTAATTATAAATTCAAGGGATGAGCTATTACAAATAATTTGACGAAGAAAGAACTACTAGACTCTGTATTGTTTATGGTGCAAATTGTCAGAATGCATAGAAGCTTTTATATGTGAATGAACTTTGAAAGCACAATGGTTTTCTGCATATCTATTTTATGTGAAGAATACTTGATGTATTAAGTCAGCAGACAAAAGTCGTAGAAAACAACAGTGAAAAATGATCATGTCCTGAAGAAAATGCTTCTATGGCCGGTTTATAAAGTTAGGAATAAATCTTAGTAAAATGGTCAGGGAACATAAGAAAAAAAGAGTCTCAGTGGAAAGATAAAATGCATCTTTTCTGTTGGAAATAAATTAGGAAGACAAGAAATACCCTGGTAAGGGTTGGAGAATCGCAAATGGAAACCCGTACCTTTTCTGCCTCTTGCTGCCTGGGGTGTGCGTCGCTCGCTGCAGCCTCGCTCTTCCTTTTGCACACTCTCTGTCCTGGCCTCATGTAATGATTTGCTGATTGACAGACTTGCCCAGGGCGCGGAGAACACCGAGCAGCACAGAGCGCTCGGGGAGATGCGAGCAGGTGTTCAGCCTACTGCAGAGATTGTTTTCTCCTTTACAACTTCTAAGCTTATAACTTTAGAATTTTCAAACAGATGTTTCAGACAGATTTTATCTACATGCCATGTTTCTGTGGGCTTGTTTCTCACCTGTTTAATTGCTTCCTTGCTCAGTAAAAGAGAACAAAAAGAGCATGAAAACACATTCTAACTTCCCTTGTGAGATGGAAGTCGCCTCTTGATATTTCTACAGTTCTATTTGTTTTTCTTTGAAAGACGGAGATTTAAGAACAAAGCAGAAATGAACCACTGGATTTTAACCCTCTTGAGTATGTGAACAGGTGCTGCTCTCCCTCGTATTTCTTCAGGTTTCATGCAGTTTGCTGAATGGGACAACCTTCCACCAAATTTCTTTCCTTTCTACAGCATGAAGACCAAGAAGTTTCAATGTGACTCAACTCGGACACATACCTTGGAATAAAAAGTGAATAAAATATAAGAATGCTGAAAGACAGGTTTAAGAAGTGGATAGGGTTCACTTGGCAGAGTCAAAGACATGGATTCTGCACCATAGAGACTTAAATATGAAGTGTGTCTGGGCTCTGAACTTATTGTTCCTTAGACTTCATGTTAATGCCTGGAACACAGAGCAGGTAGGCCTGTGATAAATTTGTATCTATATTTGAAGCATACATGTAAGGCATGTGTGACATATTACACTCATACATATAATCATTTATTTTTATTTTTATTTATTTATTTATTTTTTTTTTTTGTCTTTTTGAGACAGGGTCTCAGTATGCAGTTCAGGCTGGCCTTGAGCTCACTTTTGTAGCTGAGGCTGGTCTCGAACTCACACCGATCCTCCTGCCTCAGCCTCCCGAGTGCTGGGATTACAGGCGTGCGCCACCACGCCCAGCCATATAATCATTTATATCATGCTTATGTTTATCTAAAATTGATGGGTGTATGTAAAGTAACATGTTAATAATAATAAAACTTGTGCACATATATAAACACACATACTTACATATATGACATACATGCCTGATGTGCCTTCTTAATCATTTTAAAACAAGAGATATCCAAGAGCGTTGTCTTTGAAGTCAGTGGGATGTCTCGGACACAGAAGCATGGGAAGGCTTGGTGTGATGTGGTGCGCACATAAACATACAGATGTGGACCGGCCATGAAAATACTGACCCTGCTTTTCTAATGTTTACCTAAGGAAATGCCCATCAATAATTGTGTTTAGTTATCTAGGTAGTTAGAGCAACAATACTCTTGAGACTTCTCGTTCCCAAAGCTTTACTACCACCAAGGTATCTCTGTGTGGGTGCCACCATCAAATTGAAATGTGGGAGAATGTGTGAGCACAGTAGTGACCAAAGGAATTCTTACATAAATACTAGTTGAAGATTCTGGAGAAAATTGGAGTCTGCAATACCAAACGAAGTCAAAGGCTGTGGAGGTTAAGTTTAACTGATGTCACAGACCTGTTCAATACTCCTGTCATGCTCCTGATAAAATATGTTTGTTATGGCAAAACTGAAATGCTAAATACGATCTTGGCGGGATTCCGCCACCCCTGCGGTTACGGATGTGAGTTTGGTTCTGCAATCAGCTGTAGGAATGTGAGAAGCGGAGTGGCCCACGGAAGGAGCCTGCATGACTCTTAGCACTGCAGTGCGGGTTTCCTCAGTGGGCCGCATGCGCCTGGCTGCCTCAGAACAGCACTGAGCCTGATGTCCAGTTCTGTAGTGTGGGTTCGCTACCCTACATTCTGGGGGATCATTCTTGAGTCTCTCCTCATTTTCCCCAGGATTCCATAATCAAACTAATACCCTGAAAAAAATCACTTTCTGCCAAAACTCTCTGTAGAAGAATCAATTCCATGCTTTCTTGAATTTTTTATTTTTTGGGTGGGGCCAGGGTTCAAACTCATGACCTTGCACTTGCCAGGCAGGCACATGTGCCACTGAGCTATCTCCCCAGCCCCTTTTTTTGAAGTTTTTAAAGAATAAAAATAGTGTCATAAAAAACCCATTAGAAACAATACATGATCTCACTAAACAAAGTAACAGAAATTCAACAATAGTTGCTATAATACATGACTCTATCTTAAAATTAGTTGTTCAGATTACATGATTAAATGAGTAAGATTCATTTAAGGAAAAACAAAACAATAACAAAGAAGTTATTAGAAACTAAAAAGAAGTAATCGTAGTAAAAATAATGTGAGCATTAATTGCTGCTTTCAAAAAGCAAGCAGAAATTAACAATACAATTATCCAAAATATTGTGCACATATACCCATATATACATATACATATTTATACATATATATATATATATATATATATATATGTGTGTGTGTGTGTGTGTGTGTGTGTGTGTGTGTGTGTGTGCATCCCCTTCTTTCATTTATTCTTTTCCTCATCCCAGTATATGCATCTGGGTTAAAATTTGTTTTCTTGCAAGCCATGTAGTGCTTGGCTCCATGCTCTTCTTTGGTTCTTTGGAAGAAGGGTCTATAGGGTGTTCAGGGTCTCATTACTAGATCAAACTCACAGTGATCCGGGAGTTCACAGCCCCCCAAGAGCTGGGATTACAGTTGTGCACCACCACTCTCATTCTCAATTCAGTCTCAGCCTGCCTGGGGATGGGCCCAGCATGGCAGGCTCAAGGATGGACACCCTATGGTATAACTCCACATTTGAAGGAAGTTTTCTATCTTGTGACAGATGCATCCATCCCAGAAAGAAAGAGAATCCACGTGGATACAAGATGACTGGAACTCAGGCTCATAAAGAGCTATATATAATCCTAAAGTTTACATTACTAGTATAGTACTTAATAAAAATGTGTAGTGGTTAGTTTTTGATAACACACAAATCCGTTGTCATTTTTTATGCTTCCATTTGTATAAGTCAAAAGTGTCTAAGTATTTTATCCAAATAAATAAATCACTCATATTTTCAATCAAATTATGTTGGGGTTAAGTAAAATTAAAATGCATGTCCTTGGAAAACGTATTAATTCAAACCCAGCATGTAATTAGAAGGCTGAGTTATTTGACAGAGATTAGATGAGCTTTCCTTTGCTGAGTGAGTATTCACTATATATCCGAAGACACGTACGATTTCATCAGGATTCTAAATGTGCTCCTCCCTTATTACTTTACCCTTCTGATTTATAGCAATTTCCTTTTCCACACTTCTTGTACTTTAACAAACTTTGTGTCTATCATATGGTTTATTAAATAAGTGAAGTAAGCCCAACTTTCTTCTGCTAAATTTTAGTCTAATTAATAACCTTTGCTTCAACAGTTGAGAAGGGAGTTGTCCCCCAAAGATTTTAAAGATATAACTAGGTTGGAATACAACTAAACCCTCCATTTTAGAGTGCTTCAGAAGCTTTCTAAAAATCTACTCAGAATATTTAAAGAGTGTCACAGATTGCTTAATTTAAAAACTATTAATAATGATATCAAATGCTGAAGAAAGCTCCACAACATAGCTTTACCACTGTAATTGGACATGAAGTTAACACTTAAGGGAGTGAAAAATTACACAAAACGTACTAACTTTCTTACTAGTGATAATATTTAGGGTATATAGGTAAATATGAAGTGTTTAATACAACCTAGAGCTAATATACATGATAATATTTAACACTGATTATTTAGCAGTGAAGTATTCATGTGTCTTTTATTTCTTACAGTGAATATGTTTTAATTTCAGTAAATTCATGTTTATTAAAATAATATAATGTATATTCATATTCACATACAGCATGATTCTAATGCTTTAAACATTAGATAAGCTATAGAAAAATTATTCTAATTGCCATAATATTCATGAGAAAAAACAAACTTCACAGCAGGATTATGTTAACTAACATAAAACAACAGCTTAAGTACCCTCAACAGAAAAAATAGTGCTAGTAGTTTTATATTCAAGAGAGATCCATAGAAAATGTCCAAGATCTCAAGAAATCCATGTCCACAGTGACCATATGGCATATAATTGTTGACATATATGCATATATATATATATATAACATATATATATATATATATAACATATATGTTCACACATATAAGAGGTAAATATTCTTCTGCTTACATAATATTATTTTGGTAAAAAAACTGTTTAAATATATGCAATGTAAAGAACAACAATGTATCAGAAATCAAACAATAATCAAAACTTCATAGCTGGGCATGGTGGCTCACGCCTGTAATCCCAGCACTTGGAAGGCTGAGGCAGGAGGATCAGTGTGAGTTCGAGACCAGCCTGGGCTACAAAAGTGAGCTCAAGGCCAGCCTGAACTGCATAGTGAGACCCTCTCTCAAAAAGACCAAAAAAAAAAAAAAAAAACTTCTTATACTGGGCATATGCCTATAAATGCCAGTGTTTGGGAGGTTGTAAATACGAGGATCACTACAAGTCCGATCTCCATAGTGAAACCCTGCAGACCTTGCATTTCCTGTATTAAATGCTTAAACAATTCATAATTTGACAAATGAAGACAATTATATGGGTATGTATTTAAAATATCTGTAAATCTGATTTCAAATATAAAATAACTATCACTGTCTCTGTACATTAGGTGTTCATAGTTGGTATAAATAAATTTAATCTATGAAATCACGAATTCCCCTCCAACTGTTATGTAAGGCATACATGATAACAGACTCCATCACTTTGCCAAGCCAAATAGGACCTTGGATGGATTGTAATTAAAATCCAAGCTACCGTGCACTTAATAGGGGTTTCTCAGAGAACTGTTTTGAGTATGAGCTGAGGAACTAAGATGCATCATCATTCTTTTCTGCTTTCCTTTTCTGTTTGCATTCACAAGATTCATTCAAGTTTCTTTGCATTTTAGCATTCATTTAGTTTTCAAGCAATGTATCGCTGGACAAGTGGACTGAAAAAGAGGCAATTCTAATCTAGGTCAAGTTTATTGTCCCCAGTGTTAATATGATTGAGATGCACTGGGACAAGTACTGTGTAGACCGAAGACTGGTGAAGAATTTCTACTTCAGCTTGCTAGACAGTGAACAAATCTGACTACGAACACTCTTCATTTCCAAGTGACAAGACGGGGTTCTTCTTGATGATATGTATGCAGTGAAACATTTCCAAGATTTCGTAGTTATGAGAAAAGAGCTTGTTTTATAATTTGATACATTCATCCAGTATTTTCTGATAACATACGTAAAAGAACCAAAACCCTAAGTGTTTTCTCTTGATAGAACAAAAATTCAATTGCCTAGTGGATATGCTGATTTCTTGTTTCAAAATCTGTCTTCATATTTCTTGCTATATTTTGAGGTGTTTTATGTGCTAAAATCATCTTTTCTGCTTTACATAAAGAGATGTAAGTGATTCACTAAAGACAGTTTTTGAAGGTATGATTCAGTAGAACAACGCTAGTACATTATTCACTGTGGTTTTGGAGATACTGGTAATAGAATAAGAGGAAAACAGAGAATTACACTTTAGATCAATAATTCAAGAGTAGGAGGCCTAAACTAGAAAATATAAAATTTAAGAGTATGATTTTTTTTTGTATTTGAGATTAAACATTCCTGATCCAACACTGTGATTAAGTACACAGATACTCAACCTCAATTAACCATGTAACATTAACCCTGAACTTTCCATGCTCTGTATTCTGCTGTGCATGGTGGTAATGAAAATTCTATCTGTGTTAAAGGGAAAATATAATTTTATAGAAAGAAAACACAAAAAAGCAAGTGCTAATAAAAATTAAAATTATTTCCATAAAAATATCATGAGGATAAGTAAAAAAACAAACAAAAACAAAAGCTATTTAACAAGTCCTCAACAGATGGCTGGCACTGACAAAATTTCTGCAAACTGTTGTACATGGTTTCAGGATAAATCCTGAGGAGATCTGACTGACACTGTCAGACACAAAAGTTACATGTTTTTGTAATATAGGTCTTGCTTTATCTTGGTCTAATCCATCCAGCAGAAAAGTCTAACCACAAGGTACAAAAATGAAAGCCACATTAATATGCTGAGCTGTAAAAGGCTCAAGTCAACAGCCCCTGATAATGCCAGATGAGCGATAATCCACTGTGGTAATGGACTATTGGACTATACATACAGCTACTTTCTCTTTGTGCAATGAAAGGAAGGATCTGTACTAAGGATGTTTAGACAGGAAGTCATGTCTACATCTTGTGCTCTAAAACAACTACAGTGAGGGCAACAACATGTAATGTATTAATTTTTGTATCTGGGCTTCTAACCTGTTGTGAAACTCTCATTACTATTTCTTTCACATTAATATTAATAGAAATAAAATTTAAAAAAATAAATAAAACCCTCAAGAGAATAAAATTAGGATATGATTTATTAGCAGATAGAATTTGGACAGATATGGGTGTTATGATGTAGATATCCAGGTTTGGAAAGCACCGGATTATACTTCATTCAAGAAAATTAATATAATATCAAAATATCAACTTAATTACAGAATGATATGATTAATATAGAATGTGAAATGTCATCAAATATTGTTTTTACAATAGTTAGACAAACCCCAAATGCTATAAAATGTAGAGACATAACATTTTATTGCTTGCTTACAATTTTTTTTGGAAATTCTAATTGACTATTTTTTAAGCCCTAACAATTCTTCTTGTCTGCTCTATTTCTTATGTTTCTGATGTAGGCTCCCACTGAATACTTCGCTCTGCTTTCTTGACTTATGTCTTGCTCTTTTCTCATAGGTAGGTTTAGTAAACACATGAACAGTCCTAGATCATAACATTTTACTCAGTTGACTGATAAAACTCTAATATGTTGTGGAATTGATTACAAAATATTTAAATAAATTACTAAATGAATACTTCTTTTATCAACTCTGTAAGTTGTTAAAAATATAAAAGATAATGGTGCTAGTGTCACCTGATGTGAGAGTGAGCATTTTTCCTGAGAACAAGTCATAAAACAAAGAGCAATGTTATGTAATCACTATCAAAACCAAGCAGTTGAAAATACTGAACAAGCATAAGACCATATGACAACGTCTATGAGAATTTCTGTCTTCAAAAATGACCTGATGTCAGGAAAACTGACATGTCAACTATGAAGACATGAGACAGAAGATTCTGTCTTACCTTTATCTCTCTATCCTCTCAAAGGTCATAGTTTTACCAAATTTGAGAGGAGTGTAAATGCTAGCTAGTTTTGTACATGAAAGTAAGAGTATACCAAATGTTATATATCAAAAATACTAAAAGAAGTTAAATATAGTGAAACTCCCATGCTCTAGAGTGTGCACTGAGGTAGTGAGAGGCCTATCTTACTACCTGCCCTACCACTTAGCAATAAGTTAGAACCCCAGTAGTCCAATCCTGTCCCAGAACTACCTGGAGACACATAGGTAGGAGCCATGTCAGAGGGAAAGTTAGTTACTTTCAATATTCAATGGCAGATGGTAAACATCTCTCTCTCTCTCTCTCTCTCTCTCTATATATATATATATATATATATATATATATATATATATATGGATAAAGAAACATAAAAGCAATGTAATCCTGTACGCCCCCTCCTTTCAAACTTGTTATCTCAAAGCCTTTCTATGTTCTTCCCAGAGACAATACCAAGGGCTTCTAAATCACACGATGAGGCCCTAGAAGCATCACCCCCATTTCTTTGGTGCCAGTATCTGTCTCAGTCACTTTCTTAAACCCTGACCTAAAGAGCTTGACATTCATGACTTAAAGAAATAGAGCTTTCTCTTGTTTCATGCTTCAGAAGTTACAGTCGGTGCAGTGTCAGCTGCATGGTAGAAGGGGCAAGGCAGAGAAGCGCTGCTCATGTCATGGTAACCAGGGAGCAAGGAAAGATTCTCGTAGCCCCAAAGGTGATTCACTCTACAGGTCATGCCCACTGTGACCTGCTTCTCCTAAGCAGGTGTCACCTCCTAAAACTAAATGAGTCATTCAAGTCCATGGTTCAGGTGGCTCAGTGCTCTTTCAAAATTCCAGAAAGAGGGCATGGGGCTATTTGGGAACATCTTGATACAAGCCTTGTGGTGGGCGTGGTAGCTGTTTTTAAAGCCGGGCACACATATGCATGCCTATATTTCCAGAAATCTAGGAAGCTTAAGCAGGAGTATTACAATGTGAAGTCCATCCCAGGAAACTGCAACAACATAGAGTGATGCTGTTTCAAACTTTTAATAAAACCATTAAAATGGCTATGAATATAGTACAATATGAAAGACATAGGTTCTAGCCCTATTACTAAAAGAAACATTGAAACTCTTTGACAATGCCAAGGCATCGAAATAAGCATAAACAAAGGATAAAATATTTGTTATATGATTTATGAGGGATGAAGATCAATTATTAAGCTGTTTCTAAAGTTGAAAAGAAAAAGCCTGATAGCTGGGCAAAGACTACCAACACAAATTCCATGGAAAATAGAAATAAAAAAAGCCTTTCAACACATAAAATGTTCTTAAGCTCTTCTCCTGAAAGAATGCCACATTAAACTAAACAGATCATGTCTAAACACTCAGATTGTTAAAATGTATTGTGTAATGACATACTCTCTCTGCAAAGCTCTGGGGAAATAAGTACCCTCATAAATGGCTGATAAACATGCAAAATTACAGAACACTTATAAAGAAATTGTAGCACAAGAAATATCTGTCCATTAGAGATTATGGAAGCCCTATACACAAGACAATACTCAACGTGAAAGCCACATTAAAATGTAAGCATTAAAGAGTGCAAACAAGAACATAAAAGGAGAAAATATATAATTTCCAGATTTTCTAAATGTTTGGAGAAGGCCTCAGTGTAGAGAACGTCATTTTGATTTTTCACAGTTTTTATGTGTGGTTTTTCTATTTTTTTACAAAATATACACTGAAAAACGCATATAGAGAGTTGTATATACAGCGTACTAAGTAATTGTAAAAGAAACACGGGCCTCCACATGAGGAGGAACTAAGGCCAGCATCGGCAGCTCTGCCTAGAGCTCTCTGCCTTCAGCTCTGCCCCTTCCTGTCAAGCCTGTCCTGTGCCAGATTTTGATAAGTATTTTATTTATCATTTAGTACCCAGGTTGTTTCTCTGAAACAGTACAAATTGGACATAGCTAATTCTTCTTAACAGTTTTTTTTTGGTGGTGGCAGTAGTGGTGCTGCTGGGAATCAAACTTCAGACCTTGGCCTCGGCAGGCATGTGCTTATGCCACTAAGCTATCTCCCAATCCCCTCTTACCCCCTTTCTTATTGTTCTGTTTCGAAAAATCTCCAACCCGAAGGTAAGTAGTAAAGGAGTAAAGCAAACCTTTTCATTCTATTCGCCTAAATTATCAGTTTCCGTTTTAGCATCTTTTAACAGCACTATTGTGGAATTTTTACATGATGAGCTGTTTAAAGCATTGATTTTTAAAACTTTTATGGAAGGACATATATATTATTTTGTCCCTTTAATTTTTTAAAGAATTTTATTTATTTTAATTTTTTTTCTTGTTTCAGACCTTTATTTTGTTTGTTTATTTTTATGGCCGGCTCAGCCTGCTCTGAGGGCAGGGCTGGCGCAGCGTGTGGTGCTGTGCATCAAACCGCGGTCCATGAAGCCGCCCAAGCTTTCCTAAGCAGGTGCTTTAGACCACTGAGCCATCCTTCCAGGCCCGTCTCTTTCATTTTTTCCTAACTTTGGGAAATGACCTATTTTTTTTTGCAAAAATTTTATTCATTTATTCATTTATTTATATCATTGTAGAACTGAGAGTTTTTCCTGTCACACAATATTGGTGGGACACTAAACAATAGAAAAGATATCCTCGAGATCTGAGTATCCCTTTCCTGAAATTTCTGCTCTATGCACAGTTGGTCAATGTTCTGCCAGCAATTTCTTGCAAGCAAGTTTGAGGGTAGATACTCCCAAGTCGGCCAGATGCTCAGGACGTGAAGGTACCTGCTTAGGCTGATTAAGGGACTGGAGGTCTATCCTCAGCCTGCTATGCCTGCAGAGTGGGCAATTGATTCTGGGTGTGGTGGCTTGGGCCTGTAACCCCAGTGCTGGGGAGGCTGAATACAGGAGAATCACATCTGATCTTTGGTGAGACCCTGTACTAAATACATTAATAAAGGATCACTCTAGATTCTACACGAATGCAAGCTCTTGAGGGGCAATCTATAGAAAGTACAAATACATTAAAATTAGGTTCTCACCCTGCTTTTTTTACTCCAAGGTTTGCTTTATAGCCCAGAGGTTTTTGTGTTTCCTAAATGCAGGGGATGTGGAGATGAGAGTTTTAAAGTTTTATGTATCTTCTTAAATTTTTGAAACTTATCCCGAGGCTCACTGGAGATTTCGGGTGGGAAGAGGTGGTTACTGTGGATAATAAGGTATGATTTTTCTCCATCTTATGGGCAAGATTTCTCCCTCCACCACCCAAGCACCACAGACTGCTCTAGCTTGACTTGAGCAGAATAAATGATCCAGTGAGGTTGAATTATGTATCTTCATTTATATATTAAATAAGGACAAGGGTCAACTATTTAGAAAAATTAGTATGTCTGAACTTTAGCTTGTGATGAAGTTTGATATTTTGTAATCCATTCTTGGGAAATTTTAAGATGAGAAAAACTTTTATATTGAATGAACAAACAAAACTTTGTATTTTTATTATTGGAAGTGAAGAACACTTTAACTACATTAAATTAGTGGACTGTTTTGATTTTAGGACCATCAGAATGAAATTGCATTACTATGCAGTTGGCAAGGCTCATACCCATTTGATTATTCGTTTCCAGTATTATTAAATGAAAATGAGTATTGGACTAAGGATTTCTTTTATTACTGATTTTTCTTTCCATATACGTGAGCAAGTACTTTTAGGTCTCTGTTTTCACTTTTCCCTTTTTATGTAGAGTATTCTCCATGACTACTGAGTAGAGAAAAAAATGAAACAGGCTTCGCTTAACTACTTCATCATTCTTGCTGTGAATAGATAAGTGTGGGCTTGGATTTAAAATCCCTCTGCTATATCTTGCAGAGTGCTGGGATTATAAGTATGCAATACCACACCAGGGTTAAGAAAAAAAGGATCGCTGATATGTATTTTTTTTATTTTACCTATGTTACATGTTAAGTCACTCCATATTGGGTTATTGTTATTGTATATCATATACAATATCCTGATACATGATACACAATAATATAGACTCTGCCATTTCATGTGTGAAAATGTATTGTATTTTATATTTATTATATATTAAAAATTTACTATTTATTTTATATTATATTTACCTTTAAGATAAATTTCTTTGTTTAGAGCTTGTTATGCATAGTAGTCTGCATAATTGTCAATTTCTGCTGGTCTTTTTTTTTTCTGCTGGTCTTTTGAAAGGAAATGTTAATGCTTAAAGTATTTTGCTCCGATTTTTTTAAATTTTTCTTGAATTTCTTCTGACTTTTTTGTTAGTATTTTGTCTTGTCTTAGTCTTCTTTAAACAAATTTTACACATTTATATATGGTAATCTCAACAACTAATTTGAAAACTGCATCATGAAGTACAGTAGCCATTTTGAAATTCTATTACTTTATTTAGTGAAATCTTATATTATTTCTAATGCTTTTATTTTTCTATCACTATATTCTATTCTTTAAGAATAAAAGCAGCAGAAAAGAAGAGGGTATTCTGTTTGAAATATTTACTGTAGTTCATAAAAAAGAGACCAGGCCAGTCAAAATTTATTTCATGAAAATAAATGGCCACAGCTGGGGAATATAGCTCAGTGGCATATGCACATGCCTGGCAAGCTCAAGGTCCTGAGTTTGATCCCCAGTACCACAAAGAAGTAATGAATTAACAAATGAAAATTAAATAAAATAAAAAAGGTAAACATAGAAGACCAGAAGTTTTTTAGAATGAACCATTCGTTCATTCCTTAATTCACAGTAAATAAAAAACTTTGCTTGACCATGTGCTCAAAATATTTTATCCATGGAGTTAAAATAGTGAACAATAGGTTGGGGATAGAGGTCAGTAGGATAAGTGCTTGCCTGGCAAGTAACAGGGCCAGAGTTCAATCTCCGGTTCCGAAAGAAAAAAAAAAAATAGTGAACCAAAGAAGCAATGCTCTTTTTTCTATTATGGAGTTTGTATATCTGTGTGTCTGTGTCTCTGTGTGTCTGTAGGTCTGTGTGTCTGTGTGTCTGTGTGTCTGTCTATCTATCTATCTATCTATCTACTGAAGGAGCTTAGTCAACAAACAATATCAAATTAATTTTTATGAGTGTTTTTATGATGTGCAAGTAAAAGTATGGTGGATACGGGTGAAAGTTGCTACTCCGTGGAAAGGAGGGTTTTACTATTCTCCTCAAAGATCATGTCATTTCATCATATTATATCATATCATATCATATCATATCATATCATATCATATCATACTGATACATGCACAGCCATGTTTATAGTAGCACAGTTTGTAATAGTCAGATCTTGAAAATAATGTGGATGTCAATCAAATGACAAATGGGTAAGGTGAATTTCTTTTATGTCACCTGTACTACTCATCTATAAAGAAGATTAGGCTTCAGACATTTATCTCTAAATGGATGAGTCTTGCGGTCATATTCTTAAGTGAAATAAATCAAACACACATTGCTTCTCTTGGTGAGAAACTACAAATGTAAATAAAAACCAATATGTATGACAAATACTATAAAGTAAAAAATAATTGTTCAAAGGAAAGGGGGTTTGGGATAAGTAGATAAAAGGGAAAATAAATAAATGAGACAAAAAGGATAAAATGGAAGCAAATCTTTTCTTTTAGTTAAAATAAATTAATGAATTAACATATTTTTGTGGCACTGAAGATCGAACTAAGGACCTTGCACTTGCCAGGCAGGCCCTTATACCACTGAGCTATCACCCCAATGCTCTGGAAGCAAAAGCTCATAAATGAGGGGAAGAGGGACTGAAGAAAGGGAGAATAAATAGGAAAATAAAAGAGAAAGTAAGAAATATGAAGCACGGGTACAAATTCACTACGATAAATGTGAACATTACATTTATGTAAATTATAGCAATAAGCTTAATTAACAATAAAATATATGAAATAAAGTAATTACAATTTTAAAAATCCTAAAGCATAAATTCTATCACTTACCATTCTCTGATAACTATTTTCAAATCATTTATTTATTTATTTGGTACAGGGTCTCCCTACTCAGCTCAGACTCAGAGTGATCCTCCTGCTTCAGCCTCCCCAGCACTGGGATTATAAGCATGCACCACCACGCCTGGTTTTGGTGGCCGGCTCAGTGTCAGACTGGCACAGTATGGTATTCTGGGGACCAAACCTGGGTCCTTGCACTTGCTAGCCGGGCACTTACACTGCCAAGCTATCGCCCTGGCTCTGTTCTCTGATTACTTTTTATTAAATGTTGTTTCATTTATTTTGTATAAAAGCTGGAATAATTTTCATAGTTCCTTATTAATGTGACATATTGCATTTTTTAAAATGAACACAATTTGGTGTATCCTCGTCCACTTTATTCGTGACACCCAGCACCACACGGCGTCTGTCTCTTCCCCTAGATAAAGATCATAAAAGTTTAACATTTTGGATGACTGTGCACATCAAGGCGGTCATTATGAACTTGCTACAATCACTTGGGAAAATGACTTTTGGAACTGACTGACTGTGACAAAAACAACTGGATAAATATGTTTGAATGAAAGGGAGCAGTTTGAGGGCAATTAATGTGATGCCTTTTCTGTAATATTTTTAAATTTTAAACATTCAGTGTGATTTTACCCTCTACCCAGTGTCAGTAAAAAGAAGCAGATGTCTGCTGTTTTATTTTAATTCAACTGGATATCTTCATCTTTATATTCAATCTATAGCCCTCGGGAATCTCACTATTATACCGTATATTTTTGTTTATCCACCATAGGGCTTCCTAAATTTTGTCTTTTTTTTTTTTTTTTTTTTTTTTTTTTTTTTTTTTTTTTTTTCCATTCGTCTGCTAACAGACATCTACTACGAAATTGCCAACGTTCACTGAATATCCTCCAGTTAAAAATCAACTTTGGTCTCTGTTCTGTTCTGTGATATCAGCAGTTTCATTTCATTGGGGTTGCAGTGCATATTTTCCAAATTCACTGAAAAAATTGTAGAAGATATTTAAAATCCCTGCAATCATTTTATTCCATATATATTCAAAATTATTAGCAAGCATTTTTAAAAGCAAACAGCACACACACACACACACACACACACACACACACACACACACAAACAAATTAAGCTTCTGAAAGTAGGAATTCAAGTCATTCCTTAGAAAACCTGAGATCTCTTCACAGGATTAACAGTACTTGAATAGATAATTAAATAGGTCAATACTTAGAAAAACGCTTAGAAAAACGCTTCACACATAGGAAGTGCCATGAAGTTATTCATTATATTTTATCATATAATGTAAATATAACGCTAAAGACACCATATGGTGATAAATAACAAGAATGATGCTTTAAGATACAATTTAAGTAAATTAAGATTATTAAATAAACCCATCTAGTATGCATAAATGCCCATAGGATGACTTTATTTAATGATACTCATTGAAAGCCTGGCCTTCTGGACAATGAAAAGCAGTGCCAGATAGAAATAAAGGAGAAATTAAAAGCAATAAATGCTACCTAAGAGGGACGCATAGGCAGCAAAGCCAAAAGCTTTTGTCAGGACAGGAGTAAGCAATCTTTTTTGAGAGTTAGTGTGTTGAAGAGGACATTATGCAGTTATAGTAAAATTCGTTGTATAATGTGAAGACTGTAGCTCTGTACCATGACAGTTACTATAAATATTGCCAGGTAAGAAAATTAAGATAAGAGTGAATAAACATCCAATTTAAAACCACATATAGGTGTAAAAACTGTAAGTTTTTAAGCTGTAATTTAAAACAAGTTAATTTTTGTACATTGATCAATACAATGTTTAAGCCAATTGAGATTCAATAAGGCATCTAGTATATTATTAATTTTGCACTATGTTTGTAATAAAGGTAATGTGTTTGTTATATCTAAGCCATTTCAAGTGTTAATATAGTCACTTGGAAAGAGTCTCTAGGTTATACAAAATAGTTACAGTTAGTTGATAAATAATAGCCACCATTTCTTCATATATCATGTGTGCTTCCCTATCTACCTCTACAATCATCTTAACATTGGTGGATTTAAAATATAAACAATTAAACTAGAATATTATGAAGAAAAATTACTTTCATCCATCCTAGGCAGGATGAGCCAGCCACTGAGACAGCGCGTGGTGTCACATTCCTGTATTCCTCGCAGTGGGGCTGCTGAAAACAGGCGGATCACTAAGAGTGTAAGTTGCATAATGAGACCCTGTACCAAATGCATAAACTGTAAACAATGCATATGTATGATATGGATATCAATATAAATAGAAAAATGAGACAATTATAACTATAGCCAATTTTACTTAACTTTGCTTCAAGAACAGTCACAAACTCATGAAAAGACATAATGAAATATCACCAAAATTGGTCATGAAAATTTTTTACGTTTAAGTCAGGATAGCTAACATAAATTCAGAATTTCCCTGAAACAGTAAATTTCGATATTTTTGTTCTAGGCTTATAATAAATAATAAAAATCCTTTCTTTCATGTCAGTTTGGAAGACCCCCTTAGTTTACCTCTTGGAGTTGCCCCTGTGAAGGTCTACACATCCTCCCTCAACTTGATACTGCATGTAGGTAGCAAGGTTAGGGAAGTAATAATGGCATGTTTTGTATTAAAATTATTATATCAGCCAAAAAATTCAGTGCCACTTCTCTCTAAATTTTCAAAACCAGCACCAGGTGAAGACTGTTTCTGACTATCGTAGACAGATATACTCTATGGTAAGGGTTGTTCAGAGTAGTGTAGGAGATAGGGAGAGTCTACCAAGCAACTAGCCGGAGTAGGTTGAAACATTTAGACATTAGGATATTAGTAGTGCACCACAAATTAGAGTAAATAATAATGATAGGATTAATTCCAAATAATTTGTATTACAATACCCATATTTTAAATGTCTCCCATACATCAGATTATTGAAATAGATCTTCTGTGTCTTAGAAAGGGCATACTATCAGAAAACATATGGGAAGCAAACAAGATTGATTTTCATGCATATGACAAGGGCTTAAAGACAAAAAAAAAAAAAAAAAAAAAAAAAAAAAAAAAAAAAAAAAAACTCAATGGAAAAACAAATAATCCTGTTAAAATAGGCAAAGAACTTCAACAGAGAGTTCCCTAAAGACATTCACGGGGCCAAGGATATAGCTCAGCAGTCTAAAGCACCAGCTTAGGCAAGCTTAGGCAACTGCAGGGACAGCGGTTCAATTGCCAGCACCACATGCTGCATCAGCCCCACCCCCACGGCAGGCTGAGCTGGCCATAAAAATAAATAAACACACAAAAGTTCTGAAACAAGAAAAAAATTAAATAAATAATTTTTTTAAAGCTCAAGAAAAAATATTCTAGAGCAAGACAAAATTAAAAAAGAAAATATATCACTTCAAGTCAGTTTTAAAGACTATCATGAAAAATGATGAGGGTAGTCTCAGAGCAACTGATGCATAAGCTTGACTATCCAGTTGATGGCTTTGACAGACCACTTCCGGGATCTTTGAAGTGCACCTTTAAGAGTGTCTAGGTAGATGGAGAAGACACTGCCTTACGGACATTATTTTCTCCCTGGTCGCTTCCTCTCTTACTTCCTCCTGTGCTCCCCAGCCAATATGGATTAGTCAGCTTTGCTTGGACATACTTCTGCCACAGAACCAGTTAACCATGAATTGAAACCTCTAAAAGTTTAAATTAAATTGAACCTCTCCTCTTTTAACATGTAGGTGGCAGGTGTTTCTGTTCCAAGAATGAGAAAGCTGTCTCATATGGTGACTATGAGAAGAAAAAAGGACAACGGATTGTGGAAATAAAAATTCTTTCAGATTATTACAGAAAACAGTGCAGAGACTTCTATCTATATAAATAGAACTAGTACATGACCCAGAAATCTCACTACTGGATATATATTCAAAGTTACCAAGAAGAGCACATCACCATTTGGAAGAGAGATGTCTAGTCTTACATTCACTCTGGTATTATTCATAATGCCAGTGATATGGAACCAGCTCAAGTGGCCATGAAACCGTGAATAAAGCAAGTTTATAGTTGGCTTTCTGTGCTTAGAGGTCCTGCATCCAGATTGAACAAAGAATAGAAAATATTTCAGAAATGTATCTGTATATATCATATATGGAGACTTTTATCATCATTCCCTAAAAATTATGGAAATGAAACATTATGCAAAATTAATATTACACCATATATTGATATTATTTATAGCAGATTTAAAATGTATAGGTAAAAGGGCTGGGGAGATAGCTCTGTGGCACAAGTGCCTGCCTGGAAAGGGCAAGGTCATGACTTCGAACCCCAGTCCCTTAAAAAAAAATGTGTAAGTGGAGGTTCTTATTGGTTGTGTATAGGTGTCCCTCTCTCTAAAGACTCATGCAGTCTTATGGGGGTAGGATTTCTAGAGTTTATGATTGACTCGTGATCCACTGGAATTATGGACATGAGCTTGTGCTGCTGGGATTATGGTATGAGTGCACCACTTGGCCTGGAGCAGATAGTCTGAATGACACGTAAGGAAGATGGACTTGCTCTCTGTCACAGACAGCCATCACTGCTGCTATTCCTCCCTTGGTTCCTGTTGCTCGTTGTGGCTGCCATGAATGGCTGCTCTCTGTCATGCGCCACTCTGCCTTGGAGACAGCTGAGTATGGCCTGAAACCTCCACTGGCAGTGAGCTAAATAAACCTTTCCTTTCTTCATTTTGGGCTTTGGGCATTTGTCCCAGCAATAGGAGAAGACTATGTGAGACTGAGGTCTCTAACTGTGTGTGAACATTGCAATGTTGCTTCCAAGTTGCATGGCTCTATGAAGATTGTGATATCCATGGGAGTCCTGAAACCAGTGCTTTGCAAATGAGAAGAAATGGCTGTGTAGAATAGGCACAAAGTACTGTTTAGCCTTACAAAGAAACCTAGGAACAGAGAAATGAATATTGCATAATTAAACACATATATGAACTCTAATATATGGATTTCAAAGAAGCAGAGAGCAAAGTGGTTTCCAGCAGCTTCAGTTTGTTGAATGTGGAGGTGTTTTGGCTAAAGAGATAGAAGTCTTAGTTGCATAGAAAGGACAAAGTTGAGATAAATTGTACATGACAACTGCAGGTAATAATGAGGTTGTAAACATTTGTGAATGATACTGGAAGAATGAATATATAAGCAATGCATCTTACATTACAAATCTGTGTTATGTTTATTTATGAGTTATATCTTTTCAAATAAAATGGAGAGGACTAAGGCAAGGGGAGCCGCTATAGCAGGTGCAAATGGCAGATATAAATGCATTTTAATTCTAGCTAACAGTCTTCTATACACACAGTGCTTGATCTCCGGTGAGTTATTTGAATAGGAGAGCATAAACGGTCACATGTAGATGAATACAATTGTATTCCGAGGAACAAGTCATGGAAATAAATGTTTCTTGAAAAGGGAAATCAATAAGAAATGTATCCCTGAAATTTAATGCAAAAAGAACAGAGTCCATAGTTCTCTGGCACTGTGGATTTAGAGCAGGACAAATGAGAGATATTTCAGAGAAAGAACACGAAAAGTTGTGACATCTTATTGAAGAGAGCAAAGAATAGTCATAACACAGAGTATAAATTTTGAAAATAAATATGTCTTGGCTTGAAAGAAGTCATCAAAGAAATGTGTCTGGGTGTAACTGGAGTTAT
Organism: Myocastor coypus; assembly: GCA_004027025.1. Taxonomy (NCBI): domain Eukaryota; kingdom Metazoa; phylum Chordata; class Mammalia; order Rodentia; family Myocastoridae; genus Myocastor; species Myocastor coypus. The sequence continues at coordinate 21,650 of PVJA010006297.1, forward strand.
TTCCCAAGTGTCAAGAAAGTAATTCAAAATAGCCACAGAAAGGACCAGTAACAAAAGCAAATGAATAATAGGAAGGCAACAAGATTGCTAATGGCTCCCGTTAGGGTTTGTTTGTTGGTGCAGCATTGCTAAATTTACAGAAAAATACTTGTCCATGTGTTTATTTACTGAAAAGTTACTATGCCCAATATCAGGTTATTAATTCAGGAGATAAAATGGAACTATTTGTACCTTAAAAAGTGTATGGCAGTTTACAATCATGTGATTACGGAATTATATTGAGTTGGATAGATACTGCTTATCCTTTTATTCATTTTAAGGAGTAAAAAGATACAATAGCAATGAAATAGTTTCAAAACAGGTGAGTAGGACAGTTGAAATAATTAATCCGTTGCATATTGTTGTCTTTGTAGTAATCAGAGGACAAGATTCAGACACAAAACAGTCCTTTATTTATACCCCCTTTTTGTTTTATTTTGGTACAGATTGATGTTCTATTGCAATTAGAGAAATTGTATTTTCAGAAGTCACAGTTCCTACCTGGCAAGCGTAAGGGCTTGAGTTCAATTCCCTAGTACAAAAAAAGGAATGCCCAATGACTCATTATTGGGTGTTTTTCAGTAATTATAAAACACATATTTCATTCTATGTTCTTCATTTACAAAACTTCATATTTTATAATATTGACTTCAGATCAAAAATTAAAAATGAATCATGTATAACAATCTTAATTATTGAATTAGTTTAAAGCAATCAGAGTAGGAAGTACGGGTGCAATGTACAGCAAAAGGTCTAGAGCACGAATTATTTTCATTTTATAATGGGGTTTATGTAAGTATAGATAGATAGATAGATAGATAGATAGATAGATACATGTTTCTTTAAAAAATTTACCTTTATTTCAAGTTAAGGGACTTCAATATAGTTTTCAAATACCCAGTGTTTATTTTTCTGTCACAGACACCTTTCCACCAGACAACACACAGTGCTTTATTCCCTCCTGATACCCAGTTTGCTCTGTTTATTTTTCTGGGGATTTAACTGCGCTCTTTCAGGTTTCTTCAAAGATTTTATACTTCTCTGGAAGTATTTGTTTACACGGAACTTTTCTTGAATGGCATCTCATTCTGACTTTTATTTATAATAATACCATCACTTACTTTAGCAAATAACAGGCATGTTTTCAAAACTACGATTTTATTTGTGCTTCAGAATATAAAGTACTTCTTGTACCATAAAGCTCACATTGGGTCTTTTTAAATTTTAGTTTCAAACAATGCTTTTGCATGGGAAGAAAAGAATGCGCATCTATCTGGAAGATAGCTTTTAAAAAGCTTCATGAGTTTCAACTCAAGAATGTTAAAATGATTTACATGCATCATACTTACTGGATTTGTAATGGAATGATGATAAATCATTAAGTATAATGTCCATGAAAAGCAAATTCAAATTATAATGTTGCCTTGTTAACATATAGTGTGCTTATATCCTTTTTGAGATACGCAATAATACTATGTGAATGACTAATTGATGACAGCTTTTAGGGTAAAATTTCTAATTGTTTGGCATCTATACTTATCTATACTTATACGTAGCACTTCAAATCTTACTAGTAAGGCTAAGATAGATTTTTTTCTAAAGGAGAATTTGCAAGTTGTCAGAATATGGAATTTGGCAACTGAGTATCAATTGGAAATGCAAGAGAGAATTAATTATTGCTAACTCTGTCATATTTACCTTCTTAGTCACTCAATAAATGTGAATGAGATTATCAGAAATATTCCTCCATGAAATTGAGAAGAAATATGCAAATATTGAGGGATGTGCTAACAGTTGATAATTTTTACTTAATCTTTCAAATATTTCTCATTTGAATTCAAAGAGACCTGTAACATTTTATTCTACCATACTTTTTGATGTAGGGAAATACATTTCTTGTCGCATAAACACAACAGACATTCATATTCATTCAATATTCATAGTAAGGATTAATATAAAATAATCAAGTTTCTCATTACTGACTCTAAACCTATGTGCGAATGTCTGAGAATACTATGAAAGCACCAAGAACTACGTAGGACAAATTATTCCTATGAAAGTGTGCAAAGATGAGGCACCAACGTAGAATAATACTCTTGTGCTTCCCATTGGGTGTTCCCAGTATACCAGAAAATGACCCCCAGTCTGTCTGTTAGTTGCCCATGTTACAGTTCCTGTTACAAATTCCTGAGACTTCTCTCTCTGATGAAAAGGTGGTCACTGCGATGCATATTGCAACAAGCCATCAAATACAGCCAAGTTCTCTGCTTCTGTACTTCCTATTTGCTTATCCTATATAAGCACCAAACCAACAGAGGTCAAGGCCTGATTTTGGAGAATGAACAGTGTCTTTCATTGTAAAATAACTCAGCCTCCAAATCCTGGCTGTCATTTTGGTGAATCTGTTTGACATTGTATCAATACTTTGCCAATGAAAAAAAACCAAGATTACATTACTGTACATAGGTTTATAGTCCAGATAATTTAATCCCAATAAGGCATTGAGCTCTATTCCATTTACTTAAAATATTCAATACATCTCCTAATATTAAGTGAAATGATACATTTTTACATTCATTTATTGCTTCAGTCATGTTTGATTTGGTCCCCTTCTGCAGATGAGAAAAATGATACATATAGACCCCAATAAATTTTCAGAACAACATTGATTTGAAAAGCTTTTCACAGGAAGATCAGAATAAAAAAAGACACAGTTTGAAGTCAGGCTGTAGAAACTTTAACCATATCTGTGGCCTGTAGAGACATCGCTAAGTAACTCAAGTGCACTGAGGTGGAAACAATTCTGTGTCATTTGGATGCTATGATACAGAAAGTCAGTAACCTAAATCATATATTGATAGGTCATGTGTAAGTGCAATCTCGAAGGATGCAGTACATAAATATATTAAAATAAGAGGTAAAGAATAAAAGTAAATAAAATAAAAGACACTACAGAATTTTGTTTTACAATTCAGCATAGAATATATTCTAAAATTTTGCCAAACTAAGTACATGTTTGCATAAGAACACAAAAATTTCTAACATCAGAGTTTGAAATTGGTAATATTTTCCCATGCATGCAGTTGATTACGATTCTCCACTAAATAATGCTTATACAATTTCCAGGAACTAATTTTCTGTTTCTCTGACATTAGAAACATAAAGATACCTGCAAAAGTCTTTCATTTCAAAAGCAGCAATCACAAAACAAAAGAATGAAATTTATTTTAGCAATTTGAGAGCTGACCATTTGGTCACTGAAATGGTAAATTCCTGTTGTGTAAAGTTGTGCTTCTTAGATCATTAGGCAGATTAACCTTTTTTTTTTTTTTTTTCAGGACCAGGGTTCAAACTCACAACCTTGCACTTGCCCAGCAGGCGCTTGTGCCTTGGAGCTATCTCCACAGCCCCTAACCATTTTTCTTACCTATTGGTCATTTGTTCCTCTTATGATGTGGATAGCCTGTGCAGATGTTTTAGTCCCCATGAAAGTCAGATAATTATCAGTCGTTGTTTTAGTGATCTCACTTTGAAGCCATAATTTTAAGTGAAATAAATTAGATACACACATTTAAGTTCCACAGGGTTTTTCCTACGTGAAAGTTTATTAGGTAAGTAAAGTGTGAAACAATAAATATAGGAGAAAGGAGGGAGAAAAAAAGTATTGTAATCCGTTCAAGAAAATCCATCTAAACTTGTACCCTGATTTAGTGTAATTTTCATATATATTTTTGGCCTATATGTCCAAAGGTCTATCTAGCTATTTTATTTTAATTTGTAGTATATTTTGTAGAGGGTCTACAGGAGTCCTGACGATCCTTCTGGTTTTCATCCTTCCAGGAGCTGAGATTACAGGTGTGTGCCACCATGTCCAATCTCAGCCATCGTTACAGCGCACCCTGGGGGCGGGTCTGGTATGACAGGCAGAGAAGTGAACCCCTGGCTCCTGCATCTGCTTAAGCAGGCACTTTATCTATCTATCTATCTATCTATCTATCTATCTATCTATCTATCTATCTACCTATCATCTATCTATCTATCTATCTATCATCTATCTATTTATCTGATAGCTAATTTTATAATAATTTCTTTAAAAAATCAATCTCATTCTCTAAAACTAGAAAGAGACTGGAGGGAAGGGAAGAATACTTGAGATGGATTATGATGAATGTAATTCTTGGATATAGTAAACAATACTAACAACGTTTGAAAGTGAATAAAAGCATCCCTCAAAAAATGTAAACACAAGCTGGGCGTGGTGGCGCACACCTGTAATCCCAGCACTCGGGAGGCTGAGGCAGGAGGATCGGTGTGAGTTCGAGACCAGCCTGGGCTACAAAAGTGAGCTCAAGCCCAGTCTGAACTGCATAGTGAGATCCTGTCTCAAAAAGACAAAAAAAAAAAATGTAAACACAGCTATACTTTGAGTAAACCTAAAATGGCCTACACTTTCTTATTATAAAGTTAACTTACTTTAAATGTAGTATATTTAAATAACATAGATCTGAGTACAAAGATAAGTAGGAAAACATGGAATTACCATGTTTCATTATAACAGTCTGATAAAGTAATTGCTAATGCGTGTATGTCTTTTGGCGTTTTGATATATAATTAAATATCTCCAGGTCCCTGAGCAATATTGATCAAAAGAGGAGTTAGATAAGTTTTAATCTCTTGTACATATATCACACAGAGTTTCTTCAAAGAAAACTCACAATACCTGAAAATTACATGTCCTGTTATTTCTTTTCACTCTTCAATATTTACGTAATAATCATCATGAATTGGCTGACTATATTTTGATGACTTAATAGAGAGTTGTTGGTTCTATATAAGTTTATAATTTAATTCATTTTTTTTTGTTTTTTCCTCACTATCTCTTTTCATTCACAACACCTTCATTTCTCCAGCATCAGATGCATTTGTTTTTATTATAAAGATTTATGAATTTTATTGAATTTATAAATTTTATATAATCTGTAGTGTATATAGAAATTGAGAACCTGACTATTAGTCTGAAAGACATGTAAAGCATATATTAAAAGTCATAAAACAAGCTTATGAATCCATAGTTAGAAACAGATTTTTTGAAAATAATTTGATATGCACACCAGGATTCATAAGGCACTGATGAAAAGTTTCACTGACACACATCCTTTACTGTGGGCCACAGTACGTTATCAGCTGGAATTAACAAGAAATGGTTCTGACAAAATCTCTAACTTTAGTGACATTACATTTTCTGAAAGTGCTAGCCAACAAATATAGAAATGTGAATAAGTATGTGTTTTGATTATATTTTATAAGTACATGCTAAAATTTCATAATGATGAGGTTTACTTTGGGAAAATGATCAACACATTTAATATTTCTTAGTGTTAATTAAAGATGCTCTTTTTTCCTTCTCCTTCCTGTTTATTCCCTTTCCTATTTCTAAAGCTCTACTTCCTGGCTTGCTATAATTATTTATGACAATTTTAATTATCTGTTTATTAATTCAACTAGTTTTCAAATCTGTCATATAAGAGAAAACATGACTTTCATTACAAAATTTTAACTATTTTTTTAAAAATCCAGTCAAGATTCTGTGATCATCCATTAAAGAAGAAATTCAAAACTATAAATGAGGTCTGTCCTATACTTCAGCCATTGGAATGAGTCACAGAAATTCTCAATCCATTATAATTTTATTATTTTCTTATCATGCCTTTTAGAAAAATAAGATTTGCCTTCACCTCCTCCTTACAATTATATTGATCTTCACAATCATATTCAAGCTTTTATATCAACCCAGATTTATTCCAAAGTTACATTAGATCGTGTTGAAAACAGCAGCTGCTTCAGTCACATCGGGGTGCACACAGCTAATGCCACCTTGGAAAGCTCACATATATAAGCCTGAGTAATCATCCCTCTGTAACTTAGTACCATGACCCAGCACCTGAATGCCCAAGACGGATCAATTTACGTCTGTCTTAGTTACTTTGTACTCCTTGCTGGGACAAATATCCAACACTCAAAGTGAAGGAAGGAAAGGTTTATTTAGCTCACAGTTTGTGGAGGTTTCAGTTCATATTTGGCCAGCTCCAAGGCTGAGTGGAACATGGCAGAGAGCAGCAGTTCATGGCAGTAGAACAGCAACAAAATGTTGACAGAGGCAATCGGCGAACCAGGGCAGCAGAGAGCAATAGTGCCTGTCTGTCTGTCTGTAAATTACATTGGGCTGTCTGCCTTAGGCTATAGGCCTCACACCACACCCATAGTCTCAGCACTACTCAGACCATAATCCCAACAATAGTAAAACATGTAATCCCAGTGGATCATCATTCAAGTCTCAGAATCTAGAAGTCCCTGCCCATGATTGCATGAGGCTTTAGGGGAACAACTAGGCATCAACCATAACAACCTGAGAGATTATTCTTGGTCTCCTAGAAAAAAGATGGCAATTTTTTTTAATGAAGTGACAAAATTATAAGCAAAGTTTCTTATAATTTCAACCTGTATTTGTCAGTAAGCAGCAATTATACTGTCAACCAAATTTCAAAATTTAATATTGTCCACTAAAATAAACAAATAGAAAGCTATATAGGAGCATTCATTTCTTACAGTCTACACTTTATGAAGAAAAATTTTTTATCATGAAAATAGGTGTTAAAATACTCTAAGGGCATTAAAATGAATACAATGTTGAATATCTTTCTAATAAAAAGATCATATTTCTCAAAAAATTTGTATACACTTAATGCACTAATAGTAGCGTAAATATATGCATTAAGTAACTTCTTATGAAGCCTGTAAGTAAATACTAATCGGTTTTTAGACTTTGAAAATCAAATTATTTCAAAAGAAATCAGTCACTCTTCTATTAATATAACTTGGATATAGGATATGTATTTTTACAATACGTGTTTTGCTGGATGTGTTATTAAAATTATATGTGATAGTGAATATTCAGCTATTTTAACATGACAGAAGTTAAACTTGGGAGCAAACAAGTCAGAACTCAAATAAAGGGCCAGCCCCATAGCTCAGAGGACTGAAGCAGCTGCTTAAGCAAAGTGCAGTGGCCAAGGTTCAATCCCTTGGGTGCCGTGACAGCCCTATCTGAGGGACTCGCTGAGACAGTGATTGAGACTGAGTGTGGTGGCATGCGTCTGTAATCTGGCAGGTGAGAAGCTGGAAACAGGAAAATCACTACCAGTCCATATAGATAGTGAGGTCTTGTAGATTCTGTAGACCCTGTCCTAGATACAGAAAAAAATAAATTAGTACCACATAATTGACATTATATGTATAATAATTGAAAATGCAAAAGACATTGATTTGCACATTTATTGAATTTCCAGATTGATTCAACCCGATATTATTACCGAAAAGAAGCAAACTAGCAATTTTTGGTGGAAAATGAAAATGAGAGTGGCTACAAAGAACCGACATCACTTCAGACAGTAATTTGTGACAATGTTTTATTTATTTTTTATATATATATTTTTTTTTCTTGTTTCCAAACTTTTGCTTATTTATTTATTTATTTTTATGGCCGGCTCAGCCTGCCCTTAGGGCTGGCACAGTATGTGGTGCCGGGGATCGAACCGCAGTCTCTGCAGCTGCCTAAGCTTTCCTAAGCAGGCGCTTTAGACCACTGAGCCATCCTGCCAGGCCCGTGACAATGTTTTAAAGATAGACAAAACAGTAGAAAAATGTGCCATTAAGGGGTTTGGTGATGTACTGAACCTGATGATTTTTAATCAAGAATAAATGCATCATAGTAATGCATCGTTATTATTCATGTCATTTTATTGCTGTATATTGCTGCCTCAGTTACTCTTGTTGCTGGGCAGCACCTCACACTCAAAATTAAGGAAAGAATGGTTTACGCAATTTACAGGTACCAGAGGTTTCTGTCCATACATAGAGCAATCCAAGGTAGAGTCGCCCACAGCAGCTAGCAAAGGATTATGCCAGTGGCAAAGTGCAGAGAGCAAATGGAGTGGCAGCAGCTCAGGGAGCTAGCCAGCCTCTGTTCCCTCTTTACTTGGGTAATGCGAATTCCCCGCCCCAGGAGTAGGGTATAGCATGCACCCCTGCAATCTGAGCATTGGATCAAGAATCCATCACAACTCCAGAAGCAAAGCCTCCCTTGGCTGCATGAAGTGAAACTTTGGGGGAGGGGACACTACGCACAAAGCATTACAATTGCTATATGTTATTTTTAGGCTTTATTTACAAAGGGTATTCTCTCAACACACAATTATGCTCTGCCATCAAATATAGTATCATTATATCTACAAATTTTGTCATCAAAGTATTTATGAACTAATCTCTGCACATATTTCATATTCTGTTTTGTAGTGTGTTGTATACCAGGTCATAGTATTTTCTAATATGTTTCCTAATGAGAGGCTAAAAGAAAACTACCAAAAATAAAAGCAGAACTTTCTTGTTTGACAATGTAGATGCCTTCCATTAAAAATATTTAGATTTAAATCTGATGTTCATAACACATATGAAAATTTACTTTTTTAGAACTTAGATGCATGAGCAATTATAATCAGTATACATTTCTGGTCAGTGAGACCTAGACAGTGAAAATTGAGCGCTCGGTGATCAAATGTTTACATAATTTTTTTTTTTTCTTTTTCAGCACCAGGGGTTGAACACAGAAGCGTGTGCTTGCCGGACAAGCACGTATTCTACTGCGCTACCTCATAGTCGCGTACAGTTTATAGAATTTCTATAATCATTTAATTAGGTTCCAATTGGTTAACACAATTCTTTAGGGCACTCTGAACCAAACATAAAAAATAAGTGGAGATATTCTTTATGTGGCCATATTGCTATACACTGTTAGATTTCTCTTTCTAAATATAAAATATTTGTAGAATATATAATATTCTACAAAATCCATTGAAATAAAGAAAGAATAGTATTGTAGAAAGTGTTCTGACTTATTCCAAGTCCATATATGAAAATTATTATGCAAATCAT